>JADRCH010000050.1:12086430-12245140 GCA_019843965.1 Rhynchomys soricoides | reverse complement strand
TGTCTCCAGGATCTATCATCTGAAGGCATGGCCTCACCCCTGCCCAGATGTCTCCAGGATCTATACCCTAAAGGCCTGGCTGAAGTGGAAAATTAAGAGTTCTTTGGAAAGTTGGTTGAATGGTGTTTTGCTGGGGCAAACACGTGAAGGAACATTTAGCTGAACTGGACACAGGTGAAAGACTAAGGCAGACTCGAGAGAAGATATTTCACTGAAGCAGACAAGTGAAAGGATGTTTTGCTAAAGCAAGCATGTGAAAGGACATGTGATGAGGGATTCTTTGCTAACCACACACGTGTATTGGTCTGCCTTACATTGTGTAGTTGAGCTGCATTTGTTGGGACTCCATAGAGAGAAAAAACTTCTGGTGGTGTGCTGCAGTTTCTTGACACTTCTGAGGACTCAGGCTGATTGGCAGAGTGATGTCAGCTGAGACAGTTGCATGTTCTGAGGCAAGAAACATGGAGAATACGTGATGTTGGAGGGTATAAATAGGACTCCACAAACAATGATGAAGACTGGGCTAGGCTTGCTTATCGAGCTAGCTGTGCAATGCTTGTGGGTCTCGCGTCTTTGCTGATCTTCGCTTCCCTGAGAGTGGCACAAGCAACAACTTCTCCTGGTGTTCCTGTTGGTCCTTCCTGCTGACTTGAGCTGAGGCTGAGGCCTGACTTTCTCTGCTAGGTCATGTCACCGCTGTTGCTAGCACAACTGTACAGTACTGGAGACTGTTGGTGTATCCGTGAAGTGTTTGTGAGTGGATCAAGCTATAGCTGCCTGCTGACCTGAGAACTGAACTGCTGATTTCCAGACAACACAGATGGGAGTTGCTCCAAAGAACCTTTCTAAACAGTTCCACATCCCCCATATTCTTTCTTTTTCTCTACCTCTGGTGGGTGGTGGGCTACAAGGGAGGTTAAAGCGTTTAAGAACCATCATTAATGGAGGAGTTAGAGAAAGGACTGAAGGAGCTGAAGGGGTTTGCAAACCCACAGGAAAACAATATTAACTAACCGGACCCCCCAGAGCTCCCAGGGACTAAACCACCAACCAAAGAATAACGAGGAGGGACCCGTGGCTCCAGCTGCATATGTGGCAGAGGATGGCCTTGCCGGGTATCAATGGGAAGAGAGGCCCTTGGTCTTGTGAAGGCTGGATGCCCCAGTGTAGGCGAATGCCAGGATGGTGAGGTGGGAGTGGGTGGGTGGGTGGGTGGGAGTGCATCCTCATAGAAGCAGGGTGATTGAGGATGGAATAGGGAGTTTTCAGAGGGGAAGTCGGGAAAGGGGAAAACATTCGAAATGTAAATAAATAAAATATCAAATAGAAAAAAAAAAAAAAGAGAGAAGAAAAAATTAAAGTGACACCTGGTCTCACCCATTCCCAGCTGTCTCCTAGGTTTTTATTTCATCAGTGAATTACATTTCTGACTAGGTGAGAGCGGTCACCTTTTGATTTTCTCTGGAAACACCCCCTATCCCACTAAGACACAGCCAGAGGCTCTATATCAACCTTCTAGTCTACTAGACTAGTGATGTAGGCCAATGTCTCTCAGTCTTTTCAAACTGTTAACTTTGAGTATCACATTGCCTCAGTATTTTTGACTGTTCTATACTTCTGTTCTTGGCTTCAGTCACACCTGTTGGATCTATGGTGGAAATTCAGCACAGTGGCTCTGACAACCACAAAGCAAGTCTGTGTCCAGTGATATCTGGTTAGTCACAACGTAAGCTGGGCACGGTGGTCCATGCCATTAGTTCCAGCACTCAGAAGGCAGAAGTAGGCCAGATTCCTGTAAGTTCTAGGCCAGTCTGGTCTACTATGTAGATAGAAAGTTCCAGGCCAGACAGAGCTACATGAGACTGTTAAAAAAAAGTCAAAGTGGTAGTGTTTATACAGAATTGGGCAAATGCTTCAAATCGAGGTTGGTTTCTTTCTTTCTTTACTTGTTTTTGAATAATATTTAGAGTTAGGAGAGTGACAAAGAAAATGTTAACAGTGGTGGTTAAATGTAAAGGCACGTCATCTCTATAGCTGACCTATTGTGTACATGCTCATTTGTGTTTGTGCACAGACACATGTATGCTGGACAGAAGACAACCTTGGGTGTCATTCCTCAAGTGGAGTCTGCCTTATTTGGAGACAGGTGACCTGGAATTTGTGAAGTTACCTAAGCAGGCTGGAGCCAGTCCCAAGAATCCATCCACCTCTACCTCTCTAGTATAGGGATTAATTAATTAATATATTTTCAGATGTGAGTTCTGGATATCAAACAGAGATCCTGGAGCTTGAAAGAAAAGCATTTCACTGACTGCCCTGTCTTCCAGCCCCTGTTACATTTTAAATAGTACAAAAGTTTAGGAAACAGTTGATGTTATTGAAAACCACAATGAGATCTATCATGCAGCCAACAAACAAGTAATGTCATATTTCATAGCTTTATAGCTTTGCTTCTACCTTATTTGTTAATAAAAATGTCTACAATCATGTTGAAACTGCACAACTTCCTGACAGTCAGTCACAGATTGGCTAGGGACACAAGAAGGTAACAAATATCAATAAAAGTAGGTTATGCTGAAATTTTAATAGAATGTGGTTTAGGATTACTGGCAAATTGCATAACACATTTTTATCAATAAAATTTACAACAAACTTATATATGCTTGCATTTTGTTTTCTGGAAAGCTACTTGTCACAAATTTGCCTGCATATTATTGCCTATGGACTAAATTATAATTCATCATGATGTCACTATACATGAGACTTTCCAAAATAGGTAAAAATTTAAACCTTTCTCAAATTACATTTAAGATTATAGTCTTCTTAGAAAGTTGTAAATAATAGAAAAAAAAGACAAGAACACATACAAATGTGAACATATAAAACTGTGTAATTACATTTTTACTTATTTTTTATTTAGGCTATTGTTTTTTTATTGTTTTGTAATTTTTTTTTTTTATTTGTGTGCACATGTGCAGGTCAGAGAACATCTCCAGGTGTCAGCCATTGCCTTCTGCCTTGTTTTGGACAGTCTCTTGTTTGCTGGTGTAGACACCAGGCTAGCTGGCCTGCACGCTTCTGCTGATTTTTCTGACTCTTCTGCCCATCTCCCTGTAGAGAGCTGGCATTGCAGACACCTGTGCTACCATGTGCAGCATTTAAGTGGGTCTGGAGTTTTGATATGGCTTCCTCACTTTCACAGCTGATGCCTTGGCCATTGGGCCATCTCCATACCCCAGGGCTCTTTGCATATCTTTGGAACCTGAGCTAGGTGCCTCTCTGAAAGCAGATCTCATCCTTGAAGAGTTCAAGGCTTGGAGGAAGCCCAGAATCTCAGGAGGGAAGAAACAGTTAACCTCCATCTGAGGGAAGCAGCACTGTTCAGGTGAATGATAATTAACTAAACAAAAGTTCTGAATTCAACCAGGAGCCAATTTTGGCATCAGCTGAGACTCAATTAGCTGTAATTACAGGCAGAGACTGGAAATGCTCTGTCCCCAGACGCCTCCACCCCCAGTGTACAGGTCAGAGGTCAGTGTCTGGGAGCTCTAGGTGTGGGTGGGAGCGTTTCCCTAAGCTCATTATCTGTAGTGCTGGCCACAGGAGACAGAGATACTGCAGACTTCTGCAGCCTGGAAAGGGAGGAGATCATTTTTCTCCACCTGACCTGGACACCTTCGAAGGTTCTATGATCTTCTGTGGATTGGCTGAGTGGTTACACTGCAGAATGGAGGCTAGCTTATTTCCTAAGGCAGACCTGTGTATGTTTCTTTCTCCTTTTTTATGAATTTAGTAAGAATTTATTATATATCACTGTTTTAATTTCCACATAATTAGATTAAAATAATTTTATAAAAGTGCACCTGGTATTCATGTTATTCTTGCCTATTATTGGAGGGAGCAAAGAACCCAGACTTGAGAGTATATATTTATGTAAAGTAGGCATTTCTGCGACACTTGTCCATTTCTGCATTAATATAATTTCTTGATGCTCTGTTTTGCCCATGGATGCATCCTTTTATAAATCATACATTTATAAATGTATAAAGTTCCTGATTCTATTTTAGCATCATTCAATCTAAGCTTGTGTTTTTAGCAGGATTGTCAGAGTGGAGTTTTCTAAAACACCAGAAACTGTAGATCAGAGCATGAGGAAACATTGGGCCAGCGATGAGTCAGTGCAGGAGGGCTGTTATTTGGTTTTTGTTTGTATGTTTTTAAAGAAAGGGACTTGTACTGTAGTCCAGGCTGGCTTAGAACTCTCTATGTAGCCCAGGGCGGATTCAAGCATCTGGCAATCTTCCTGTTTCAGTCTCCTGAGCATTGAGATTACAGGTATGAGTCAATTTTTAAATACGCCTTCATGCTGGGTATGGTAGCACGTACCTGCAATCCCAGCACTTGGCAGGCTAAGGCAGGATGATCAGGAATTTAGTCCCGCTTCAGCTACAGCTGCACAGTGTTTGAAGTCAGCCTGAGCTACCTGTTTCAAACCTCTTGTCTTTCTGTTTTTCTGTCTCTGTCTGTCTGTCTGATGTGCCTTGAACACCCTGTGTTTCAGTATCTCAGAGTAGTAACAATACCTTATTAAGCAGTAAATAACTACTGGGACAGTCTCAATTATAAACTTTATTTTATATTGAAGAAATTGAGGCTCATATAAACAGCATGTGGAGGAGTCATGGTTCTTTGACTTGAGGCTCTGGGCGCTTTCCCTAGGAAGCTCCATTTTGGAACAAGTCTAATGAGCTTGTGTGAAACCCAAAATCTGCCACCAAAGATGCATTCCTGTTCTTCCCTTGTGGTTTCTTTGATGGTCCAGGCCATTCTCAAGCTGTGCAGGGAGGCAGCACTTCCTTACCTGCTTGGAATACCTTCTCCTTGTCACTGACCTCTTACTTCCCTGTCCCACTCCTCCTCCTCTATCCAAACAAGGCTTTGAAATTAGCTTAAAAGCTGCCTCCTCCAGTCTGCCCATGTAGAGCCCAGCAACCTCTCTCGTGTCCCCAGTCACCTGCCAGTCCACTCTGCCAGTCTTAGAGCTGTAAAGAGGCTTTTTGTGTGGAATCTGTAATGGGTACTTCTGAGCACACTGAAATGTCAATGTTTACAGCAGCACTATCCATGATAAGCAAAAGTGGAAACACCCAGATGTGTATCATAAAGCCAAGACTAGGACAAGCATATGATCAAAGCTACAAAGTGGTTCCTGGGGAGAAGGGAAAACATTTCTTACCTGTACAGATGAAAAACATTTGGGACCCAAAGGAATCCTGTAAAAATGGCTAGACCCTAACTTAGGGAAATGAGCCCTGAGTTTTGACTGAGGTAGTTGGGTATGAAGAGACACCATAGGTGGGTGGGGCTGGAAAACTCTGGTTATATGTAGGAATTGCCCCAGCCAAATTCTGTGACTTCTCAGTGTACTGTATGAGCTTGCCTGGGGAGGCTAGTTATGAGCTTGGGAGTCTGAGGGACAGATAGAATGTGTGAATTTAAAAGCATGCTTTCTTCCAGACATTGAGGCTAATGGCAATTCAGGATACTGTACCCTAAAAAGACATCATGAAAACAGAAAAGCCTGGGAAGAAGGTCACAAGATGACTCTAGATGAGGGGTGTCCTGCTTTAGAACAGAGTCTGTCTGGAGAATGTGGGGTGGTAGAAATTTGATCTCCTATGGAGAGCACCTTAAATTTCCACAGAAGGACATCAGGGAAAATGCCATTTTACCCAGTGGCTCAAAATAAATAGGAACCAAAAATACAGTCAAAGAATCTTAGACTTGGATAATCCTCCTGGACATAATAAGGAGTCACATGAGTAAGTCATTGGAGAAGATGCAGTAGAAAGAAAGATGCTCAAATTGGGGAAGGGGCTGGAGAATATGGTGGGGATGTATTTAATAACGTGCTCTCTCCTGAGAGTAGCTTGTAGTCTGACCTCCACTAGCAGCTTGATCTCAGACAAAAAGCACTGTAACTGCTCCAACATTCCAAGGCTACGAATTAAAGGCTTGGTCACCAGCCTGTGGTGCTGTTGGAAAATAGAAGAACCTTCAGCAGGTGGGACCTAGTGAGAGGAAGTGACATCACTGGTGGGCGTGCCCTTAAAGGAGCCATTAAGACCTTCGACCTTCTTATCTCTGTCTTTGCTTTCTGTATGCCAAGAGGGGCACAGCTTCTTTGTCATGTGCTCCCTGTCAAAAACAACAGGGTCAAACAATGGAAGTTTGCAACCATGAGCCAAATACAACTTTCTTCCTCTGAAAAATGAATATATTAAACTTACACAATGCTTAAGGCGTCTTCCAACTTTAACATCGAGCTTTGTGGTCCATGGCAGGGGAATAACACCAGAGTGGCAAGGATGGTTGGTAGGAGAGATGGGAATCAGAAGCAGACTTTATGCATTTCACTTGGTGATAGCCTCCTATGAGAGTATCTGTATTGGTTTGAATATGCTTGGCACAGGGAGTGGCACTATTAGGAGGCGTGGCCTTGTTGGAAGAAGTGTGTCACTGTGGGGGTGGACTATGAGAGCTTCACCCTCGCTGGCTGAAGATGCCAGTCCCTCTCCTGGTTGCAGTCAGATCAAGATGCAGAACTTAGCTCTTCCTCCAGTACCATGTCTGCCTGCCTGCTACCATGCTTCCTGCCATGATGTTAATGGACTGAACCCCTGAAAATGTAGGTCAACTCCAATGACATGTTTTCCCTTATAAAGGTTGCCTTGGTCATGGTGTCTCTTCACAGCAATGCAAACCCTAACTAAGACAGCATCTTTTACTGACAACAAAGACTGCAGCAATTATTAAGGACTAGAACTTCAGAAAGGATCATGAATGAATACAAAGATCATCCTTTACTTGGTAGCAAAGATTGGCAGAGGGTATAGAAGTTCACTGGTGAAGTAATTAAATGGTGGCTCAAGACAGATGTGGATTTGAATTCCAGACCTGCCATTTACTAATTATTCATTTGTACTATGTTGATATAAGAAATCAATTAGATAATGTACAGGGAACATGGGCAGAATTCCCATCCAGCAGCACATTCTCATGACATAGTTATCTGAAATTTGTGATCCATTCACAGAAAAGGTAGTGGGAAGATGAGATCACTCAATCCACCATAAATGGACTTTGAAACCTCCCTCTCTGGGCCTGTCCCTGGACGTTGTCAGTTTCTCCAGAGGTTGCAAGGCCTGTCAAGAGGCAAGGTGGTTATTAATGGTTAAGCAAGATTGGCTAACTACTGGTTTAAGAAGGAACTGAGACATGGAGACAGGCTTTCCAGGAGAAGAGACTTCCTGACTAATGCAAATAAATCTGCTGAGCAGTTGAAGTGTGATTAAAACTTTACTGCAATATTTATAGAGATCTTTTATCCCTTGGTAGAGTTGCACTTATGTGCAAATGACCTCAAAGGAAGAGTTGGGGGAGTATTAAGTGTTCTAACTAATTAAACAATGTAAAGGATTCTGATTATGCCATTGACATCCGCTGAGCTGGAGAAGACGATCTTATAGAAATAAAACCCAAAATGATCGATGTGGCAGGCTCTGTTGCTATTTCAGATTTGACATAAAGAAGACATGATGATCCGATGACAAATGGCCTTCTTGCTCTTGAGAAAACTAAGTCTAAAAAATTGTTGAAATCTGTGGTCACTGGTATATCCTGGAGCTATCGCTTTGTTTCCGTTAAGAGCTGGAGTTTCAGTGCTCAGATATGACATCAAGAATGTAAAAGTCAGGGCTAGTAGGTGTAGTCAGTGGTGAAATGGTTTTCCCACACGAGTGAGGCTCCAGGCTCTATCCTCAGCACTGCAAGCATACACACGTGCACATTTAAAAGACGTTTGTATTAGTTCTTTTAGAATGTCACACAATATATTTTGTTCACATTCATCTTCCCACTCCCTCCCCTGACTCCTCCCAGGTCTACCTCCACTCCCTCTGCTCCCCAACTTTGTGTCCTTTTAAAAACAAATAATCTATTGACTTCAGTTTGTGGTGCCCATGTACTCCCGGGTGTGGACATCTATTGAAGTGTGGTCAACCCACCAGGAGCCACACCCTTAAAGAATTGATTCTTTTTTTCCCATAAGCCATAAATTGTCAGTAGCTCCTCAGTGAGGAGGGGTGTTTCTGATCCCCTTCATATTACATGGTAGGATGCTAATTGCCTTGATCTTGTGCAGGACTTGTGCTGTGATGAGTTCACTAGTACAGAAGATACTTTTACTCTTGTCATCCCAGACCCCAGGCTCTTACAGTCTTTCTAATGCCTCTTCCAAAATGGTCCCTGCATCTTAGGGAGGGGTGTGATACAGACATCCCATTTGTGGCTGAGTACTCAGCCAGACATTTATCTTCTTTAAGAGTGTTTGTGTTGACCACCATTCATTTCATAAAGAAACTTCTCTGGTGAGGTCTGAGAGTCGCACTAACCTGTAAGTATAGATGACTTCAGAGGGCAGTTTGATACTGTGACTGTTTAGCAGAACGATAAGGGTAGGTTCATCCTTGGGATCTGTGAGCTCATCAATCGTGGTTTGATGTCTAGATTTACAGGACCAGACATGTGTTTCCTCCTGGGTAGTGGACCTTAAATCCAAACAGAAAGCAGCTGGTTACAACTATAACATTTGGACGTCCATGGCCATATCTTGTCATGCCAGGCATTATTGAAGTTCACAGGGTTGATAGCTGGATAAGACTGGGGGTGACTTTTTCTTCTCAGCAGCCTGCATAGCACCTTCTGATACTACAAAAGCTAGCTGGCAGGGAGGAAACTTCCCAGTCAGTACTAGCTTGATTCCTTCATGTCCTGTCTGTGCCCAATGCATATGTACACACACACACACACACACACACACACACACACACACACGTTGTACACTCACACATATTAAAATGAACTCATTGGGAACTGGGAGGATGATTCAGTCAGTAAAGTACTTGCTATGCAATCATGAGGACCCAGAATGCATGTAAAAAAGTAGGGCATATGGTTGCATACTTGTTATCATAACAAAGGGGAGACCCAAGACAGGAGGATTCTTAGTTTGCTGGCCTTCTAGTCTAGACAAATTAGTAGGCTCTAGGTTCAGTGTGAGACCCTTTCCAATTAGCTTGATCTCACAGGCCCTTTGAGAGGACCTCCAGTGACTCTTCTTTGAATATAGTTCTCCTCTGTCTTAGGCCCCTATAAGGGGTGTGTGTGTGTGTGTGGTGTCTCCAAAGAAGCAGCAGATGAGGTGTGTGGGCACCAGGATGTGCTTCCTGGATCCCTCAGTGACCCTATTCAGGATGTCCTGTCATGTCTCTCTGAGCATATGAAGTTTTGCTGAGGTTGTGAGAGAGTTCTTTAAAGTTCACTTTTGCAGCAAGGACATGAAGCTCCTTGGAACGCTGGGCTCCCAGCTTGCTGAGCTCTGCAGCTCCGTGGGACTGGCTGCTGATGTCAAAAAGAACAGAGCCGTCATTCTGCGGGAGGGTTTCTATGATAATAGGGTTTTTGCCTCCCAGTAATTGGAAAGGTGGTAATCTAGTGACTCATGAGCTACATAGAAGGAAAAAAATGCAGCCTGGAAATGAAACTGCATTGTGTTTTTCTGAACTCCTCATCTTGCATCTATTGTAGAGGGCAAACTGGAGCACAGCTGTACAGAGCAGAACCCATTGTTCTGGCAATCCCACTGGAGGGATCTTTTACCATTACCTACCATAGAAGTGGTCCAGAGTGATACAGAAAGCAGGGAAGGGTGGCCACAAGCTAGAAGGCTGAAACAGTAAGCTGCCGTGCACTAGTAAAAAGAGGGCTAGAAAGAGGCTGGCCTGTGAATGGATTTGCAAAGTCATGATCACCTTAGTGAACCCAAGACAGGTTGGATGCATGTGCCAGTATGTGTGTGCACCTGTGTGCTTTCAAGTTTGGGTGCATGTGGGTGGGATGACTATGCATGTTCAAGGAACATGTAAGAGCCTGTGTACAATGTTTGTAGTGCACACCCTTGCAGACGTGTTTTGTTCTGAATGTGGCTTCTCTTTGTCTTGGACTATAAATATTTTGGATTCTCTGTTGGTTTTGAATCCTCTAAGCTTTGGGGATCTGAGCTGTCATTGAGTAGCTGGGGATGGGGACTTTGTTGTTTCCTGGAGAGCAGTTATCTTTTCTGTTGGGCCCATGTTGGAGACACATAAGCCTTATTGGGTCAAGTAACTGGACTCTGTGTCTGCCCAGAAGACAACTGCCACTTTCCAGTGCCTGGTCTGTCTGTTTCTTCAGGGGTTTAGGGGCTCAAGAGTCTCTCTCTCTCTCTCTCTCTCTCTCTCTCTCACTCAAAAGTCCCTGTCTAACTCCCAACTCTGTCCTCTCCCGTTGAGATCAGGCTTCTGTAGAGCCTCTATCCTTGGTGCCTAACAGGATCTTGGAGCTCAGGAGGGCACAATATTTCCCTCATGGTCTTCTCCCACTCAGCTCCTCAGGCAGCTCCCAACCTGAGTCACCCCCCCCCCCCAGGCTCTCCTCTCCTCCTCCCTCCCACTCTTTTCATTAGCTGCATTGAAGCTAATAATCCTGCCAGCAATTCCATTGTCTCCTCTTAATTCCAATTTCCTTTTGTCCCAAGGGGCAAATCATCAGAGCGAAAGTAGTGAAATGGTAGTCACAGCCTCCTGGTATTAATTAGGGGAGCATTAGCGTAGTAATAAAAACACACCTCAGTGTCAGGGTGCTGTGTCTTCCTCTCTCCTCCTACACTCCTTTCCTTCTGCAGCCCCAGTCAGACCCGGAAGAACATACTGCAACCCAATCCAGGGGTGACTAGGGAGTAGAGGGGTCCCTAGGTCCTTTGAGGTAGCCTTTAGAGTTACGTGGCCTAACCAAATCCTGGAGGAGAGAGGTGTCCATTCTCCACTTCTTCCAGTAGCAACTTTCTCAGACCAGTCATTGGGTCACATAAATTATTAACCTTTTTGAGAAGCTTCTTGGTGTAGTGAACACCAACTAATGCAGAAATTTACAGGGGGTCAAAGTACAGAGACTAAGTGTGTGTGTGTGCCCTCAGCCATATGTGGGACATCTACATCACACCTCCTGCTATCCAAGGCTGAGGAAACATCACAGAAGAGGGATAAGGATTGTGAGATCCAGATGGTCAAGAAATGATCAAGGCAAAAAATGATGTCTTGCCGACATGCCAGGGCCACTGCATTTATTAAGTCATTTGTGTGTGCCTGCTCAAGATCTGCTCAAGATTGAGCCAGCTCAAGTCAGCCTTTCGGCACAGATGGTGGAGAGGCTCACTAGCTCCAAGCACTAGTCTTGGAGCTATGGACTGTTGGTGGCTAATAGAGAGAGAGAGTCAGTTTCCTTTCTGCTTAGTGGGTGCATGAGGAAGAAGCCTCAGCAGGGCTTTGCTGCCTCCTGGAGAACAGGATACATTTTAGTTGGGCACATGTTGGAGACAGCGGCCAATGAATGGACTCTACTCCAGCCTGAAAGAGAAGAACTGGGAGTTGGAAGGGGGACTTTCTTTTGCTTGTATAAGCAGACTACTCCCCAGTGTGGATAACCCCATACCCATGAGTATATGAGCATTACAAAATGTATTCAATAGGCTATGAAAAATATGTAAAAAGAAGGTAGACTTAGGAGGAGTTGAGGTTGAATATAATCAAAATATATTGTGAGTATGAAATGCTCAATGAGTTAATAAAAGTGTTATAATTAAAAAAATCCTCAGAATCAAATATGCCTCAGATCATTCTACTGATATCCCCTCAATTGCTGTTCCAGTCTACACCACTGGATCTGCCATAGAGACAACTGAGATGGTCTCCTTGCCTGGACACCAACTCTTGGCACATCCTTTGTCCATCTTACACATAGTGCTTCTCTTGGACAGTCCTTCTCAGTAGGCAGCTCACAGCCACCCAAGCTATGTTGTAGGTCTTTTAGTCACTTGCCAAGCTCAGCTACCCCTCCAGTGTTTAGAGGTGTCCTTTCCTCTGGGTAACCTTCTCTGAGCTGCTGGGTCACAGCATCCAGGGCTGGACCTAGAAGATACATTGCCACTAGAGTGCCTGGCCTTCTGCTCCAGACAGTGAAGGCTCTGAAACTGGGATGATGGGAGGATGACAATGAGAGATGCCACTTGGCTGTGCGTGTTAAACTGGGCAATAAACACTTGACATATGGGACCACCATGTTGGTTTTACTACTAATAAAATCAGATAGGAGAAAATGACTTGGTTCAAAGACAAAATGAGCCCCCCTCCCTTGGGGTAGGTAGTGTTTCCTATCTGGTCACACTAGCCAGCAACAAAGCAGAAGGACCACAAGCCTTAGATACAGAGCTCTCCCTGCAGGAATGTGTTCCAGACCTGTGATGAGAACTCCAAAGGAGCAAGGGGAGATGAGGCCTTTGCATATCTGCCTCACCCATACCTTAGCTCGATACAGCCACACACATGCTTCTTGGTTTGGCATAAGAATAAATGAGAAGATGTGGCAGTCTCCGTCAGTTCTTATGAGCGGGCATATGCTCCTATATTGTGTCTGGCAGGAATGTGGACGAGCTGTAGGACTTTGCTCTCCATGCATTATTGCCACAGGCCTTCCCTTGGGATCAAGGCGGCATGCTTTGTCACAGAGAGTTAACACACACACCTCTAGGACTTCAAAGGAAATGGATACTCTTGCCTTCTGGTTATTAGAACCTGTAAGCCTTAAAGGTAAGTCAACACATACTTAACAGACCTGCCCTTCCCTCCTTGTGCCTGCTCTACCCTGACTTCCACACTGCATGCTTCCGGTCAGATCGATCAACACCTTGAACTCATTTGGTTAAAATCTCATTAATATCAAATCTTTATTTGCTAAGATTGATAAAAACCAGCTTGCAAGCACTGCAGTCCATCCACTCCTGAAGCTGTGTAGTTAGTATGCCTGGGAACACCCTTTTCCAGTCATCTTAGCAACCAACCGCTGTGTGGGAGAGAAATGACTATTACTTTCCTTTACAGACTGAGGCCTCTTGAGGTCACAGATTTTGAAGTCTCATAGGGACTTGGATTTTGATCTGCATGCTTCAAAGAAAGTTTAGAATATCTCAGCCTTTTAAAGTCTTCAGTTTGGGGCTGGAAAGATGGCTCAGGGGCTAAAGCACTTGTTCAGCTGGGCTCCTAGAGTCTGTGCGATGGCTCATAACCACCTGCAAGTCTGGCTCCGGGGGATATGGCACTATTTTCTGGCTTCTAAGGGCACCAGGTATGCATAAATACCTAACACATACAAACAAATACTCATACACATAAAACAAAAATAACTCCTTAAGACCTTATCAACATGTATTTTATATCTATATTTCTTTAGCATTTCAACACAATACTATCTATCATTCATGTATGTATGTATGTTCTAGAAGGGTCCCTTTAAAGTACTGTGTCAGGTGCAGGGACCTTGAGAGATGTCTTAGTGATTTAAAGGACTTGGTTTCTAACACTCTTGTCAGTAGGCTTACAGCTGCCCCTAAACCCAGCACCAGAATATCCAACCTCCTCTTCTGTCCGCCATGGGTGCATGCATGTGCACACCTCTCTCTCTCTCTCTCTCTCTCTCTCTCTCTCTCTCTCTCTCTCTCTCCCTTTCTGTTTCTTTCTCACACACTTACACACTCTTATACATAATTTAAAATGCATTTTAAAATACTGTGCTTTGTTTTGGGTTATAACTCAGTAGCAGACTGCTTATGTAGCATGAGCAAGAACCTAGTCTTGAGCCTCAGCACCATACGGGAAAGAAGGCCAGGTTCAGTGACCATCATGATTAACACTGTCAACTCTACAGGATTTAGAATCATCCAAGAGGAGAAACATCCAGGTATGTCTGTGAGAGGATTTCTAGAGTGGGTTAATTGAGATGGCAAGACCTACCCTAAATGTGGGTACCACCACTCCATGGACTCCCCAGCTCCTCAGCACCAGCACCCATCTCTTCCTGCTTTCTGACTGAGGACGTCGTGTGACCAGCTACCTCAGACTCCTGCCACCACACCACGGTACCCTCAGTGAGCCAGAATAATCTTTTCTTTCAAGTTTCTTATCTTATAGCAACACTGAAAACAACAAACCCAGTGACTTTTTAAAAAGGTCTTCAACTCTTAGATCTGTGACCTACCAATGGAAGTGTCTAAATTCTTCCTCCTGACCTGTGCAGGGTTAAGGTTTCAGGAGCCAATTAAATGAAATAAACTGATGCACAAGTTGATGTTATAAAGAAAGGATCAGGCAGCTTCTCCCTGGTGTCTTGAGACATTTGAGACTCTTACCCTTGGGGTGCTTTCTCTGGGGACAGTCTCTTTTGGAACCTGACTAACACATCATGGGAAGCCCAGGTTTGCTAAAGATGCCACATTATAGGCATGAGGTCTCAGCTGAGCCAGCCTTCAAGTCACACCAGCCCCATGAAAGGGAACATCGTATCAGTCCAAAATGATCTGCAACTGGATATCTTAGGCTTTTCACATTAAATTTCTTATCACTTACAGCAAGGTGTGGGCTGCTAGGGGCGGGCACACATTGGCTTGTGGGACTGATTGCCAAGCTTGGACTGGAGAGCTGGGCCACACATGAAAGGGAAGGATCTTCCAGATAATTCAGCCTCCAGCCATGTATGCCCACAACCTGTCCTGCTTCTGGAATTTCTCAGATAAGGTCTTAGACATCATAAAGCAGAGACAAGCCATCTCTATTGTACTTCACACCTGTTGCTGGCCCTTGAACTCGGTGAGCATGATGAAATAATGTTTATCATGTGGCAGTTTGGAATGGTTCTCTTTATAGCAGATGATTGGAACACCATATCAGTCCAAAAGAATCTGCAACTGGCTATCTTGGGCTTTTCACATTAAACTTCTTATCAAACTTACAGCAAGGTGTGGGCTGCTAGGGGCAGGCGCACACTGTCTTGTAGGCTGATTGCCAAGCTTGGGCTGGAAAGCTGGGCCACTTTAGCTTTCCTTCTTGCCAATCACTTGGCTAAAAGGGAAAGTAAATTGGGCTTTAATCACTCCTTACCCTCCTTCCCATCTCCAGGTCTCAGGGCAGCTATCCCCAGGGCCTGATCAATACTTACCTCGGAGCCAGCTCTTGGGGGCTATTAGGGTGTCATTTACAAAATGACTATTGACCACAGGAGAAGAAAATTGCAAGTGACAAATGACCACTTGACATCTCAGCCCTCTGTGAGTCCTGGCAAGGCTGCCGGACCTAATGTGCATCTGTTTTGTCTGAGTCTGGGGAAGAGCTGGTACACACCAGTGGGGGATTGAATGGGGGTGGGGCATGAGGGAGTGTAATGTCAAAGGTGTGAGTGTGTGTGTGTGTGTGTGTGTGTGTGTGTGTGTGAGAGGCAAAATGGGGATAGGCCTTTTAAGTGCTAGATTATTCTGTCTCTGGGTCCTGCAAAACAATGTCCAATGTCTGGGTCCCAGACGAAGCTGTGAAGTACAGACAGAATCAGTTTTCTCTGGGCTGAATTTTGTTCAATTGGTTGCTTGTTTGAGACCTGTCTTGCAGTATAGCCTTGATGGCCCAAAACTTGCTGTGCAGACAAGGTTGGCCTCAAACTTGTGACAATCTCTAGTCACTGCATCTCAAGCACTGAGATTATAGGCTAGTGAGTTGTCTTCAAGGACCTCAGAGCTGATGGAGTGACTTATTCTGGGACACTCAGAAAGGGCCTAGCTACCTCCTCTAGCAGTTCAGTCAGATGACACAGGAAAGCCTGGGGTTAACTGGAGCAAGGCTAGAACCAATTAGGTCACCAATTAGATTACAGAAGCGTAATGCATTTACCCAGTTTTGTTTTGTTTTCTTCATACAAATGATGGCACGTGATAATGCTGTTCTGACCTCCTCCCATTTTGTACAGTATAATTTGTAATGTAAATGGCTCTATATTGGCACATTGAGGTTTTACAGAATTGTCTAATAGGTACATGTAAAACTTCATCTGATGGATATGCTATAGCTCGTTTAATGAGATTCCTACCGATGAATATTTAATAAGTGATAGAAATCACCTGGGAGTCTTGCTGAAGCACAGACTTTGACTCATTTGGTCTGGGTCTGGCTTTGAGAATCCACATTAAAAAGTTATCACATTGTGTTTTCAAGTATGTGGGTATATGTGTGTGTAAGCGTACATGCAGAGATCACAGGTCAGCCTTGAGTGTCTTTCCTCGAGAGTACCATCCAACTTATCATTATTTATTTTTGTTTTTATCCATGTGTGTGTGTGTTGGTGCATGTGTATATGTGAAGGCAACTGCCCAGAGGCCAGAAAAGGGCACTGGATTTCTTAGCACTATATTATAGGCAGTTGTGAGCCACCATGTGGGTTCTGGGAACTGAACTCTGGTCCTCTGAAGAGTAGCAAGTGCCCTTAACACTGAGCTGTCTCTCCGGCCCTCCTTATTTTTGAGACAGAGTCTTTCACTGGCCTGGGGTTCACTGATTTGATTAGGATGGCTGGCTAACATGTGTAGGGATCCTTCTGTCTTCTGTCTTCCAGTCATGGGTGCCTGCATGCCTGGTTTGTGAGGTGGGTGTTGGACCCGCAAATGAGAGAAAACATCTGCTTGTCTTTTTGAGGCTGATTTAATTCTCTTACTATGATTATCTCTAATTGTGCCCATTTTCCCACAGAAGACATTACTCCATTCTTCTGATGGTTGAAGAAAACTCCATTTTGTATATGTACCATCTTTTCCTATCTGTTCCTCTATGTGGGCACCTAGATTGGTTCTGTAACTTAGCTATTATGAATGGTGCTACACCAAACAGTGATGTTCAAGTATCTCTGATTGTTGACTTGGTGACCTTTGGGTGGACTCCAAGAGTGGCAAAGTGGGACCATCTAGAAAGTCTGTTTTTTAATTTTTTCAAGAGCTGTGCATGCTGACTTCCACAGAGGCTGGACTGATTTACATTCCCACTAGCAATATACGAAGGCTCCCCTTTGTCTCTGTAGCAGCAATCATTTCCTCTTCACAAACATATATTTGTATTAATTCTTTGAGAGTTTCTTTAAATGTACTTTGATCACATCCATCCCCACACGATCCCCCTTAACTCTTCCTAGATCTACCCCAACTCCTTACCTTCTAAACTGTGTGAATGTTGGTTTTTTTTCTTACAAAACCAAAACAAAACAAAGACCCCCTTATTTATATGGATACTCTACCTGCATGTACACCTGAGTGCCAGAAGAGGACATCAGATCCCATTAGAGATGGTTGTAAGCCACCATGTAGGTGCTGGGAATTGAACTCAGGTCCTCTGGAAGAACAACTCAGCCATCTCTCCAGTTCTCAGTTGCTTGTTCTTTCTTTGTTTCTTTGTTTGTTTGTTTCTTTCTTTCTGTTTGCTTGCTTGTGTTTTTTTAAATTTATTTTCAAAGTCTCCCCTTCAGAACCCAATCCTCCTCCTCCTGCCTTTATGATGGTGCTCCCCCACCTACCCACACACCCACTCCCGTCTTCCCTCCCTAGCATTCCCCTACACCGGGGCATCTAATACCCTCAGGCCCAAGGGCCTCTCCTTCCACTGATGGACAACACGGCCATCCTCTGTCACATATTGGGCCAGCGCCATGGGTCCCTCCATGTGTATTCTTTGGTTGGTGGTCCAGTCCCCGGGAGCTCTGGGGAGTCTGGCAAGTTGACTCTGTTGCTCCCTCTGTGGGGCTGCAAACCCCCTCAGCTCCTTCAGTCCCTTCTTCAACTCCTCTATCTGGGACCCCACATTCAGTCCAATAGTTGGCTTCGAGCATCTGCCTCTGTATTTGTCAGGCTCTGCCTGAGCCTCTCGGAGACAGTTTATCATGCATTCATCAACAAGCACTTCCCAGCATCCACAATAACATCTGGGTTTGATGGCTGTATATGGGATGGATCCCCAGGTGGGGCAGTCTCTGGATGGCCTTTCCTTGAGTCTCTGCTCCACACGTTGTCTCCATATTTCCTCCTGTGAGTATTTTGTTCCCCCTTCTAAGAAGCACTGAAGCATCCACATTTTGGTCTTCCTTCTTCTTAGGCTTCATATGGTCTGTGAATTGAATCTTGACTATTCCGAACTTTTGGGCTAATATCCAGTTATCAGTGAGTACATGCCATGTTTGTTCTTTTGTGACTGAGTTACCAAACTCAGGATGATATTTTCAAGTTGCATCCATTTGCCTGCAAATTTCATGAAGTCGTTTTTAATAGCTGAGTAGTAAAAAAAACTACATGGTCATTTCATTAGATGCTGAAAAGGCGTTTGACAAAATTCAACATCCCTTCATGTTAAAAGTCTTAGAAAGACCAGGAATTCAAGGCCCATACCTAAACATAGTAAAAGCAATATACTGCAAACCAGTAGCCAACATCAAACTAAATGGAGAGAGACTTGAAGCAATTCCACTAAAATCAGGGACTAGACAAGGCTGCTCACTCTCTCCCTATCTATTCAATATAGTACTTGAAGTTCTAGCTAGATCAATTAGACAACAAAAGGAGGTCAAAGGGATACAGATTGGAAAGGAAGAAGTCAAAATATCACTATTTGCAGATGATATGATGGTATACTTAAGCGACCCAAAAACTCCACCAGAGAACTCCTACAACTGATAAACAACTCTAGTAAAGAAGCCAGATATAAAATTAACTCAAAGAAATCAGTAGTCTTCCTATACTCAAAGGAAAAACATGCTTGTTTTCTTAATGACTACCTTGCTGCCTAGGGCACTGTGGACTCTCATAGTTTTGATTTGCATTTCTCTGGAGGTGGTGAGGTTGAATTGTTGTAAATGGTCTTTAATAATTCTATTAGTTTCTTCATATGTCCCAGCCAACCCTCCAATAATGGAGACTGATTTCCTAAAATCATTCCTAAAACTTTTACTAATTCTTTTGATTAACTTAGCACAGTCATCCCTAATCTATTTTTGTATAGGCTAGACTGACTAATTCCCAACTGTGCTCCCCAAGTTACTTGCTGTTGGCTTGTTTGAAGGCTGCCTTCTGTTCTCTCAGCCTGTCCTCAGGATGCACTTCCCCTTGCCTCATGCTTATTGGCAATCTCCTCTCATGGCAGCCTCCTCCCTCCCATCCATTCTCATTCTCTCTCTCTCTCTGCAGTTTCTAGTTTATTTTATTTTACATTCTTTTTTAAATTTATGGATATTTACTTTATATACATTTTAAACGTTTTTCCCTTTGGAACCCCCCTATTCCATTCTTCCTCCCCCTGCCTCTATGAGGGTGCTCCCCACCCACCCACCCACTCCCCTCTTCCCTCCTTAGCATCCCCTTACACTGGGGCATCTAACACTCTCAGACCCAAGGGTCTCTCCTCCCACTGATGGCCAACAAGGCCCTCCTCTGCTACATATGCGGCCAGCGCCATGGGTCCCTCCATGTGTATTCTTTGGTTGGTGATCCAGTCTCCAGGAGTTCCAGGGGGGTCTGGCCTGTTGACACGGTTGCTCCCTCCATGGGGCTGCAAACCCCCTCAGCTCCTTCAGTCCCTTCTCCAACTCCTCCATCTGGGACCTCACCCTCAGTCCAAAGGTTGGTTTCGAGCATCTGCCTCTGTATTTGTCAGGATCAAGTGTGGAGCAGAAACTCATGGAAAGGCCATCCAGAGACTGCCCCACCTGGGGATACATCCCATATACAGCCACCAAACCCAGATGTTCTTGTGGATGCTGGGAAGTGCTTGCTGATGGAAGCATTATAAGCTGTCTCCAGAGAGGCTCAGGCAGTCCCATTCTCTCATGATCTCTACTTGTGATCCCCAGTCTGGTATCTGAAGCCCCATCTACCTCTGTTCTCCTCACTAATTGGCTGTAGCCATTTTTATTTAACCTATAGCTTTAAACTGAGGAGCAAAGTTCTTTCAACATCATTTGATGTATGAGAATGTGCTCACAGGACTGCAACCAGATCTTGGGGACTGGTATTTAGCATTTGAATGCATAGCAGCTCCAGACCAACCCCCAACATTGGACAGTTTTTCACACTTATTGGTCATTTGTGCTTCATTTTTTTTGGATTGTCTGTTCACTTGTCCATTTGTTGATCAATGCTTCTTGTTTAGTTTCCTTTCGAGTTCTTTTTGTATTTAAGCTATGAATCCTCTATCAGATATAGAGTGGTAGTGGCTCTCTCCCGTTCCGTATGCTTTATTTCCCAAGCAACTAGAGTCTTATCCAGAAACTCCTTGTCTATATTCTATATAGACAAGAGTGGGGGTGGGTGGGTGGGTGGGTGAATACCCCCATAGTGGCAGGGGGACGGGGAGGGAATAGGGAGGTTCCAAAGGGGAGATCTGGGGGGAGAAACAGCCAAAAAAAAAAAGATAAAAGAAAATTTCCCCACACTCCCTTCTAACCACTTCAGCTGCTGGTCTTCCATTAATGTCTTTGGTCGATGTGAAGTTGATTTCTGCAGAGGGTGAAAAATGAGGATTTACTCTATTCTTCTATGTATGAATATCCCATTTCCTGGCACCATTTCTTAAAGAGGCCCTCCTTTCTCCACTGTGTATTTTTTGCATCTTTGTTAGGCTAAGGTGACTGCAGCTGCGTGGGTTTCTGTCTGGATCTTCTGTTCTGTTTCATTGATCTTTATCCCTCTTTCTGTTGCTATAGCTTTGGAAAACAACTTGAAATCTTATATGGTGATACTTCCTTTTGCCCAGCATTGCTTTGGCAATCTGAGATCTTTCCAAATGAATTTAAAGACTGTGTGTGTTTATTGTTTTTTGATTGTTTTGTTTTTAGCTCAAAGAATAAATAAAAAACATTGAAAAAATTTCATTTTTCTATTTTACAATATTTAAAATATTTTTTATATTTATTGGTTTCATTTTTATTTTTCTACATGTGTGTGCATCTGTGCCATGTATGAGTAGGGGTGCCCGTGAAGACCAGAAGAGGGTATCATATTCCCTGGAGCTGGAGTCACAGACAGTTACGAACCACCTCATGTGAATGCTGGGAACCAAACTCAGGTTCTCTTGAAGAGCAGTACATTAAGTGATGAGCCAGCTCCCCAGATGCCCACTTTTGCAATATTAATTCTTTCAACCCATGGGTGTGAGTTCTTTAAACTTTCTATTGCTTTTAAAATCAATAGTGCTTAGTTTTTTAAGTGTGACCCCCATCCTCTGTTATCTTTTTCTATCTCCATATAGTTTCCGTGAGCTGAGCGGATACCTTTTTAATCTTTGGATTGCTCTACGTTATTAATTGAGAGGGTCCCTTCCTCCTCGTCTTGATTTAGTTTGGGGCAGGCCTGTATTCACAGCACAAGAAGACAGGAGGATTGTCACAAATTCAAGGCCACTTTGTTCCAAGCCAGCCACGGCAATGTGGCAAGACCCTGTCTAAGCAAACAACCAGACAACCGTGGAGTGTTTAATTTTGTATTTGGAGTCTATTTTCACGGTCTTCTCTTTTTTCTTTACTTTCACTCCTCCCTCCTTCCTCCCCTTCTTTCCTTCCCCCTCTTCCCCTCCCTTTATCCTTCCTTCATCCCTCCCTTCCTTCTCTGCTTTTGAAATAGGTTCTCATAATGTAGCCCAAGCTGACCTTGAAATTAGGTAATCACACTACCTCTGTTTCCAGAGTGCTGGGATTATAGGTATGCGTTCCCATACCTACTTAGAGACCGCATGAAATCTATTGATAAGTGTCTGGTTGGTACTTATGAAGGCAGCAATAAGGTTCAGCATGAGAATCCTGGTACTCCAGCCAGGTTTTTGAGGAAGACTTCCACTGTGGGTAGAGATTCCCTGACAGAGGCCATGCTGGTTCACTGAGGATCTTCTCTAGCCCCTACCATGTTGTTAATCTTTCCATTTGACCAGTCCATTTTGAGGGTAGCATTCTGTCTGTCAGTCTCCTGCTGAGCTGGTGAGGTAAGGGCGGGGAACATACATGGGTGTCTGCTTCTAGAAGCTGAATAGGAGAAGGGCAGTGGGAAGAGGGAGATTTACCTTTAATACATAGACTTTAGATTGATACCTTGTTTCCCATCGGCCATCTTGGTGTTCATCTCTGGTACCCTCCCTGAGAGCCTGAACTCCTAGCTTCCACGCTGCAAGGGAGGCAGTATATCATGCTAACTTTTATGGAATTTGAGACAGTCTGTTTCAGCCATACCTGCATCCTGTCAGGAAGCCTGGAGCAGCCTGGAGTCTTGTGTACACACATGCGCGTTTCCCACCTTCTCCTGGGTAGGCAACTTGGTGCCGTTGTTTTTACTCTGCTAAATGTTTTTCTGTTGCTTCTAGTTTTTGTTCTCCTCAAATTCGAAAAATTTGTTTACATTTCCGCACTCGTTCATCGATTCTACATTCCCTTTGTTGTTGTTTTATGCCTTTTAAGTCCCCACGCTGTCATAACTTCAGTCGCATCTGGGAGGAATCAAGAACGATGCGCTCAGCTCGCTGCATGGCTGGGACCCATCTGTGCTTTCTTTTCCGGCATTTCCGAATCGCTTTGTGTTAGGTCTGTCAGAGTGATCTTTTATAGCAGCGAGCCTGATCTCTCTCTTGGGTGTTACATCCCCGGCTCCTGGTGTTTTCTTAGGATGAAAGCCCAATGTTTCAACATGCGTTACAAGGCTTCATGACCTTCCCGCCCCTGCCTCCTCCTAAATGATGCTTCTCTTCCCTTACTCAGCCATGCTGAATTTTTAAGATGCTGCTGCCCTTCCTGGAATCATATTCCCTCATCTGCCCTTGATTTGGTTAACTTCTGACCTGCTTACATTCCTGTCTCTAACTTCTTGCTTCAAGGTAGCATTTTCCATCTTCAGATCAGGTATCAGTCCTTGCTAAAACCCCAGTCACTCTCTGCACACAAATTTAAAGCTAAATGATGGCAGGATGTCTGTGCCCTTTACTATTCTAAGCACTTAGTATTAATGGTGAGGTAATCACTGGAGGTGAGAAGAGAAGCTCGGGCTTCTGAGGCCAGGGAGTACTGGCCTCTTAAGTAATATAACCTGCTCAGACTCTACTTCAAGTTACCTTGAACGAGAACATTCAGTTCACCTCCAGATGGGATCTGCCACAGATCAGGGAAATGAGCACCCAGAGTCAGCTTTGGTGTCTGACTGAACCTCTAAGCCTCATGCTGTCTATAGTTAAGTTACAAGTTGCAGATCACTCATGGTTCTGTTGTGCTTGATCCCAGGCTGAGGGTCAGGTTCAGGGCTGCTCTCTGTGGGTTCTCAACCCAGAATGAGGCTGGCTGAAGAACCTCAATGTTTTGGGGCCTATTGTGTTAGCCCTGGAGAGATAGAGGTAAAAAGTGCTATAATAAATACAAAGTCCTTTTCAAAGCTTTGGATCCACGTGCTCTATCTACTTATATCCCATGGGTGAAAGCAAGGCTCTTAGTCAAACTTAATATCCAAGGCATTAGAGGAATGTGGGTGAGGGACCTTAAAAGTGAGCACGTGTTGAGTACAACAGTAGTAGAGTCAAGCACAGTGGGAGACTCAATGACTTCCATAGATGGTGATAACAACCATGACAGAAGGACCTCCTGAGAGAACCCTTCATGGTAGCCCAGAAGCTAAACATCCAGAATTTCTAAATGCATACTTCTTGTTCCTGCCATTCTGATCTCATCGATGAAGCAGTACTGGATATTACAGTTGGTGTCTACCCTGATTTCATGGTGCCCTTTGGAGGGAGGTCTTTAATGTATTCCCCGAGATTGTTTTATAATTATGTGGTTTTTGAAATAAACGGACAATAGGAAGGTGTACACACAAAATTTATTGCATCCCCAGAGCACTAGAACATTAGATGCAAGGAAAGGGCAGACAGCCTACCTTTTCTATGGAATTTGAAGGGATGAGACTTGGATTTTAGGGACACAGGGAAGAGGCTGAGTCTGTGAAAGGCTGGGGAAAGAGTCACACAGCCATCTAGGGTAACTTTGTGGTGCAGATAACTCTCCCAGTTTCTAGCCACCTTTGATCATCTCTTTTTGGGCAGGTATCAGATCCCCAATGTTTTCTTCCTGTATACGATTCCCTCATCTGCACACTGAGGGCAGTGATGGGAAGAGAAGCTAAAAATTCCTTTATTTTAATTTGTTATTCACTAACATAGAAGGATGTAATCTCTCTTTTAAAAAGACACTGTCTTGGAGCTCTTCCTGCTTCTCAAGGGGCGTCAGGTTTCATAAATAACGAATTCAAAGCATGCCCAAGCAACTTATCTGGAGCAGCTCTTTTATTCCCCGACAGCATATTAAACAGTTAAGAACTGTTCCGCGCATGTATGTGTACTCGAGTATGTGCCCATGTCCTGCCTATGTGAGGCAGTACACATGTATGTGGAGGTCAGAGGACAACTTCAGATGTCAGCCTTGGGAATGTCATCCGTCCCTTTTGAGTCTGGGTCCCTTGTTGGCCTGGAACTCACAAATTAGGTTAGAGAATCTGGCCATAGAGCCACAGGGATTCTTCTGTCTCTGGCTCTCTAGCACTGGGTTACACACAGATACTACCCTGGCCAGTATTTTGGGGGGTTTGGGGGGTTCTGGGTTTGAATTCAAAACCGTGTGCTATTCTGATAAGTATTTTACTGACTGAGCTGTCTTTCCTTCAAATCTTTTAGGTAACATTATTGGATATAAATAAATACAAATCGAATATTTAAGCGTTTTTTTACCTGGTTCTTTGCTGTGGTCTCTTAAGACCAGAGCAAGCAAAAAGCCCGATTAAGCACCTGCACAAGAAACTTCTCAGGGTTCCAAAGTGGAGGTTACATGTTGAAGGGACAAGCTCTTTTCTTTAGCAGTGAGTATATTTAAGAAATCTGGAAGTGTTGCCACTTTGCAGGAACCTGGATGTATGTGCCATGCAACTGTAGGGCAGATAGCAAGTTGAAAGCTGTGTATGCTCCATGTCATGAAATACTGTATCTAGTCTGAGGCTTGTAGCCCTGCAGACAATCTGGGATACCCCATCACCCAGTTCATGCTGTGATGACACATGTTAATTCCTGGTTAAGTGCTTATCACGCGCACACACACACACACACACACACACACACACACACACACACCACAAATGCTCATACAATACCCAATCAATTTTGAGAGAGAACTCCTGGGTAATGGGATGAAGGATGCTAGATGGCTCTTCCTGATGGTAGTGTTTTCTGTCCCTGGTAAAGCAGGTAAGGTCTGAACCCCTCCGGCACACTGATGGAATAAACCCCCAATCCCTTGTTTGCCCAGACAGAGATGGCCAAGGTGTCCCCACTCCCCATTCCCACTCCTGGAGGTGGCCTTGCAGCTCGGGGGTGTCTGTGGGGTGGGGGTAGGCAGCCTAGTGCCTTTGTGGCTGACTGATTTAATCACACCAAGGTGTGTGGGAGCCCATGTTCCTCACTTAATCCAAATCATATTAAAAACAAGACTCTCTCGGGGCCTCTTCATAATAAGTGGTTTATGCTGCTGCCTGGAACAGAGGGGATTTGTTCGCCTTTCATTCATTCATTCCTCATCCTCCCTCCTCCCCTTTTTGCCATCCCTCCTCCCCTCCTCCTGCATTCGTGGATGGCAGGAGAAGAAAAAAAAATAGAAAGATAGTGAACTTGTTTAAGTAGATGGTTAAAATAATGATTAAATTTTTTAAAAGAGCTCCTGGCGTAGATTTATTCATACCTCTCAAACTGGTTTCTGAGCCCCGGGACTTCCAGGTAGAAGGAGGGATTATCAGGCCTGGTGAGCAGCTGTTGCTAAATCCTATGTGCCCCAGCTGGGCTTTCTACCTATGGAGAGAATCTAGCCTGCCAGGGGCATGAGAATTCAGAGACTCTGTAGAATAGTGGGCCAGGGAGAGCACTAGAAGAGGAGTCTTGCTTAATAGATTTTGTGGTTGGAGCATGCTAATCACGTCACCTGTGGGCTTCCATTTCCCTGGCTACAGAGCAGGCAGAGTGGCTGTGGACACCAGCAGGGAGAAAGTCCCAGGAAAGCATTCTGCAAGCTGCTAGGAAGAGGATTCGATACAGAGGGCACCGACTTCATGATTACTGCAACCCTTCCTCCTATGCAGATGACAGTCAGGAGCAGGAAGGCACCCCCTTCCTCCTTTCCTTCTGAGGGTAGAAGATAGTATGGTTCTGAAGGGCAGGGAGGGTGGCAGGGGATCAGAGGTCCTGTGTCCTTCAGGAAAGTGGGCAGTGACTCCAGCTTCAGGCAGAATGACTCGCCATGGGGTCAGCCCTGGGCTACCACTCTGCCCACCACTGCAGCCAGAGAAGGTTGGAAAACCCTCTGCATGATGCCAGTTCTCCCTGTGAGACAGTGGCAAAGACTTGTTCCTGGGACAGGAATGCAAATGAACAGTCCAAAGACCAGGGTCGGGCATGTGAGGACAGTCAGACCTCACTGTGGGCCAGGCAGTGAGTGTTCCTTTTGTCTTCCTCAAGGTACAATGTCTCGATTTCACTGTTATCTGCTTCCAAACATGACCCTTCTGATGCCATGTTGGCAGAGCCTTGTCTCCTGATCCTGTCTCATCTTTTTCAGACACAATAAAGATAAGTGAATACAGCCTGTGGCTCTCCCAATCTCCCAGGCCCTCTATTTTAGAAGTCTTATGTCTGGGTCGATCAGAAGACTAGAGCCATCATCCAATCCAGTGGCCAGCTTTGCAGCCCGCCTTGGCTCACAGGGTTCCTACGTAAGCTTTTCTAGCCATGGTGGGAGTTTCAGAGTCTGAGTTTGGGAATGAGCAACTAGTGACTCCAGAATAGAAACACCCTCTTCAAGTGGGTTAAACTCCAGCCCTGACATTTAATTAGCTTCTTTTTTGGCTCCCACACTTGAAGCGTACCTGTTATTTCTTTTCTTTTACTCACAATACCCTGTAAGCCAGGCGTGTTTGCCTGAGCTCCGGAATCTCTCATCAGAAGCCAATCACTTTGGAAACATGACAAACAGTTCTGCAAGCCTGCCAAGGGGATGGTGGTGGAGTGGGGTTCAGGATGTGAGGGGCTTCCCCAGACGGTATTGAAGCGAGGGGACATGCATAAGCCCCCACCTGTTGATTTACCCACCTTGTCCACATAATCCTTGATTAGGTTACTACCCCCCCAAGTGAGTTCAGGCATTGGCCTAAATGGGACCCTGGACCATTTGCTTCTGGAACACAACAAAGACAGCACAAATGACCAGTTGGTGGCAGCCTAGCGGCCCTGCCTGCTTGGGTGGTAAGAAGTTACTGGGTCTGCTGGGAGGTGGTGGTGAGAGGGCTAAGGGTAGGGTCATTCATGGTCTCACAAGTAAATGACAAAGGTGGGGGTAGGAGGAGTACAGTGAAGGAGAAGGCAAAGCCCTGGCTTAGGACTAGTCTGGGAAGGTTATGGCAGAGACAGTAGGGTGGGCAGCAGGGAGGTGTGAGTGGTTGTAGGCAGAATGTCCAGGCAGAGGAAGCTGTGTGTGCTAAGCTCCTGATGCCACAGGAGCTAGGAGCCTACCACGAATGGGATAGTGTTTCTGACATCTCTCTCCCTCCCTTGGTGCAGCCATCCTACTTGGCTCATCTCCAGCCTGTCGGCCTCATTTCCCAATTCCTTTTAGTGATCTCCACTCACTTATCCAGAAGCAACTGGTGTGTCCCCATGGCTCATGGTGTCAGGCCTTCTTCACAGTAACGCCATTCCTTTCCATGTTTTCAACCGGTGTCCTTCCTGAAAGCCTCAATTTCACTACATTGGGTGTCCCCTGTCTTCATAGTATGCCCTGGAATTTTCTGTCTCTGAATCCAGGTTCTTCCCTGGGATTGCCCCCTTTTGCCTCAGTTTCCCTCAGTAGGAGATCGCTGACCTCTCCCACCCTGCCCTGAGTCATTCTGCCTTTCTTTTGGGGCTTTGTTTGCTTCTGCTATGTGGGCTGATGACCTGGCCAGGGGTTGGGGTGTGGGGGACACAGGACTGGAAGAAAGCATCAGGTGTGGGAAAAGGATGCATTATGGGGTTCTGAGATTCTTAGGATCCAGGGATAGCTCTGCCATTTAATGGTTGTCTATTCTTCAACATGTTGTTATTATTGTTCACTTATTCAATATAAGTCTTTTGTGGTATTGGAGGCTGAACCAAAAGCACTGCACATGTTGGTCAAACACTTTCCACTGAGCCATATCCCCAGCTCTCTTCATTTCCTAAATTTGAGACAGAGTCTCACGAGTTTGTCCAGGCTGGCCTCTCACTTACTCTTTATTCCAGGTGGGCTTTGAGCTTATAATCCTCCTGTCTCAGCCTCTATAATAGCTGGGATTTCAGGCCTGCACCTGTAGGTCAGTTTGAACCTTTACAGTTCTTGTCTTTATGGTGCCTTGTAAAGGTCAGTGTTACAAATGAGGTCATTCACTCTTTAAGTCACAGTTTTCGCAGCAAAATAGAGACATAGATATTCAATGAATAAGAGTAAGATTCTGAAAGCTTTGCCCGGCTCTCCAGAGTACTCCTTCAACCGCTCGGTACTGCAGGAGCTGGGGGCTGGGTATCAAGTCCTGCCTTGTATTCTAGAGGAGGGAGGAGAAGGAAGCAGCTATGGGATAAAGTGCATCAGGGAGAGGGCAAATTTGAGATGCTGGCAGGGTGGGAATGTACAAGACAGCCAGTGGGAAGCGTGCACATGCATCCAACAAGAGATGATGATGGCTTGGACCAGGACACACCAGCCGTGGGACCAGGGTAGAGTGGTTGGAGTCTGTATGTATTTGGAAGGTAAAAGCTACAGGGCTTCACGAGAGGTTGGATGTAGAGAGTGAGAGAAAGAAGTTAGAGATGATATCAAAGTCTGGAGGGGGAGTAGTTGGAAGGATAGAGTGGGGGGGCACTTGCTTGGTGTCAAGTGGTCTCTCAAAGGGAACAAATGTGTCCCAAACAAAGCTAATCTCCCCCATAAGAAAGACTGCTTTAGTCAACACTCTCCCACACGTCACCTTCCCCACTGCTTACAAGCATGACCTATCACACCCAGCCAAGAATATTGACTCATCATTCAAGAAGACAGGGATTTTTTCCTTAAGCCTGCCTCTCAGTCAGTTGGCAAGGCAGGGCTATTAGGAGGGTAAGACTGCCTCTCGGAGTAGTCCACCCAGAGGGGCTGCCATGGCACTTTGAGTGTGTTTGTTTTTGCTTTTTTGTTTTGTTTTTTCCAGACAGGGTTTCTCTGTGTAGCCCTGGCTGTCCTGGAATTCACTCTGTAGACCAGGCTGGCCTCGAACTCAGAAATCCACCTGTCTCTGCCTCCCAAGTGCTGGGATTAAAGGCGTGCGCCACCACTGCCCAGCGGCACTTTAAGTGTGAAATGCCTTTTGTGAGTTCTTGTTTTCAAAAGTTGGTCCCTAGATGGCATTGTCATTTTGGAACTTTCACAGGCTGCATGCGTCTGTGGGGGAGTGATGGACAAGCTTTTGAGTTTGCAGAGGAAGAGGCTCACAGACAGCATCAGTTATCTTTTTCTGTGCATATCTTGTTGTTCTTCTTGTTGTTACTACTACTACTACTACTACTACTACTACTACTACTACTGTGTGTGTATGATATGTGTATGTGAGTGTGTGTGCCATGGCACACATGTGAAGCTCAGAGGACTTTATGGCATCAGTTTTATCCTCCTATTTCTACATGGGATGTGGGGATCACACTCAGGTTTCCAGGCTTGTGGGGTATGTGCTAGCCACTGAGCCATCTCACTTGCCCTGTTTATTCTTCAAGCATTTAAGCTTAACCTCCTGTGCATCCTGGAGACATTTTATCTATACAATCAAAACACTTCGTTACTTAAAGAATTTACTTCTGGGTGTGTCCAACCTTTGGCCAGTTTTGTGGTTGAAGACATCAGACTACAGGAGGCAGAAGCTCAGGGTTATCACCTGGATGGCGATGTAAGATAGTCGGCACAGAAATAGTTTAAATTAAGCTGAGTGGATGGAAGAGGTGTTAGGGGATGGGGACAGTGCACATTGAACGGAGGCCAGGACCAAGGACAGACCCCAGGACTGTCTGGGCTGGCCTGACTTCTGAGCAGCTTCAGTGTGTAGGGCACCATCTGTGATTCAAAGCTCCTGGAAGGAACCCACAACATCCTCAGACAGAATCACCTGACTTGTCTCTTGAGCGTCTGCATGCAAAGCCAACAATTTCAGCTGCAGTTTGGACAGTGGAGGAGAAAGTTGTCCTCTCAATCAGAACTTTGCATTGCATGCTTTAAAAGTTGAAGAACAAACCAAATAACAAGTAGTACAGCATTCTACTTTAACAATATAAATTACCTTCTTTGTTCTTCTGAACAAAAATTATGACTATTTCTTTTAATGTTATCTTTATTTACTTACTGACTTTATGTGTAGGTGTTTTGCCTACATGTATGTCTGTGCACCAAATTAGTGCCTTGTTTCTGTGGAAGCCAGAAGAGGGCATCAGATTCCCCAGAACTGGAGCTACAGATGGTTGTGAGCAGTCACGTGGGTTCTGGGAATTGAATTTAGGCTCTCTTTGAGAACTGCCCGTGCTTTTACCCACTGAACTCTCCAGCCCTCGGCTCTCTGTCTTTTAATCTTCTCCCACTGGTTTCTGAATCTTTCCTGCTGTGTTCCTTAGTAGATATTTGAAAAAAGAAATGTAGACAAAAGCCTGTTTTCAAATAGTATGCCATGCTTACTACTCACTGGGTGGACTGTGTGCACATTATCCATCATTCAGAGGTCGGTTGCTTGGCTTATGAGGCCTGGCTGTTGAGTCCAAAAAGATGATAAGCATTTGAAGAGATAAATGTGTTTGCCCCTACAGAAATGTAATGCAAGATATACGTGTACTGAAAACATGGCATCCCATTAATATTTTGACTTTTTATGGTCTTATATATTAGTTAAGAACTTAAAAAGCATGCAAAGAAATATAGATTGGTGAATAAATAAATGGGACCTGGAGCTTTACTCCTGGCTTCAAACTGATGACCAACCCTGTTCATTTCTGCCTGCATTGTGACTCTGTTGTGGGACAATTGGAAAATCACTTGGGCTCCTCAGTGAAGTAACTGAATGTTTAGGGATGCCTTATCCAGATTGAAATAGAGACCAGAGCTTTTTGATAGCTGAGCATTCCATGAAATGAAACTCTAGAAATAAAATACATCTTGCACAATTAACAAGATGGGCAGATGGGGACAGGAACAAAGAATAGTCACCCAGAGTCTTGGGCTGATTGTAGCTTTTATTGAAATGGGCCAGAGAACTGTTTGGCCAAGGATGACATAAACCTTGGCATGAAATCTGCATGTCACCTTCTCAGGCCAATGGGGGAATTGACTAATCACATTTTACCACTCTTGCTTTTGACTTTGAGGCTGTTCTGTGTGGTCTGAAGTTTAGGGTGGGTGCTGTACGAATGTAATGTTGGAGTCTATCTGCTGTCTGGCCTAAGTTCACCTACCATTCACAGATACTGATAGACCCCCTACTGGGTCTGTGAACACCAAGATATCACTTGAAAGTGTCACATTCCAGTCCCACCTCTCCTCTGAGTCCTTCAGGATTATCCCAGAGCCTGACTGCAGGCTTTTGCTGTGAAACCCTGCCCCCATCCTCATAAGGTATGCAGTGAGGCTCCCTCCTCTGCCACATGTGTTTTGACTCTCTTTAGACACCCAGATATGCCATCTGTCTTTGGTGCAGGGGCCTGAACTTTCTTTCATGTTGTTGTCCCTTGCTTGTCTGTCCATCTAACGAACACCTTAGTCCCCAGCAATCCGTATTAGGGCCCTCTTGAACCACTTGCCATGTGCAATCCTAGTAGGCATTTCTCAAATTCGGGAGATACCCAACCACATTCATTAGGGAATATTTGCCTTCTAGCTTCTGCCAGCTTTGCGCTGGGAAAAAACTGCTAATTATGTTCACTGTCATCAGATCACCTGTGAGCTTTGTAGTCAGTTTAAAGCCTCTGCCATCAGGGTTCATTTCTCCCCCCTGACAGTCACAAGCCTCAAGCTGCTCTTCTGGTTCATTTTTAACCAAGCAGTGACAAGCAATTTTTGCTGAAAGGTTGGCATGTGAAAGTTTCAAGCTGCTTCTTGGAGAACCTGCAACTCTCTCTCATTCACTAACTTCTTTTCTACCTCAATAGAGGCTGAGAAAATGATAAAAATCAAACAGGGGACCAGGGAGATGTCTCAGTGGGTAAGTTCATATGGGAAACAGAGTCCAGATCCCCAGCGCTGTTGTAAATGACCAGTGAGAATGGTAACCACTCCTATATGGGAGCTGGAGATCCCAGCCTCAGAGAAAGCTGGCCAGCTAAGAGGAGTTGAACCGTCCAGCACCTGCACGTAAGCACACCCATGTGTATCCCACACATATGCAGATATGTGTACGTGCATAAAGTGCACACACTTGCATCCACAACACACATACAGGCACATGCAAATAAACAAAACAGTTAGCTAAATAAAATCCAAGTTTTATTCCCAGGGCGGTTACTTCGGGCTGTGGGGAAGCATGGGAAACTGTTCACATCCCCAGCCTCAGGCCTCCCGTCACCCTAGTACTTTTCCTTGTATTTTCTTGGGAAATACAAGGAAAATAATTTTCTTGGGAAAAATGCAGCCAGGAGAAAAGCCTCCTGATACCTCTGTGTGCAGAAACCTCATACTTAGAGAAATGTGTTTTAGGAAATTAGGTTCTGTGAGAAGGGACACATTTTTTTTTTCCTTGAAAGGACTGTGTCTTTATCAGAGACTGAGTTGACAAAAGGTGCCATAGCTTTTAGAACTTAATGAGTAAATTTAAATGTTGAATTCAAATGAGGCATAATATTAACTCTGGCTTCAAAGAGCAAAGCATGAAGGAGATAGCTAAACATCTGGGAAGCCTTTTTCTTTCTGACTAGACAAGCCTGGGAGTTAGCTGCTTTGCCAACATGCAGGCACAATGTGATCATTTTCTGATGATTTCTGCCAAGCTCAATGGAAGTACAAGCCTACTTGGTGTAAAGAGTAGGAAGCTGTTCTGCATTCAGACCTGGGGCCAAGTGGACCAGGGTCTCTCTATTGAAGAACTCACCTCTCTGCATCAGGTAAGTCCCCAGGTCGGGTTGGATAGTGTATGGCCTCCAGCAGCAGCCAGCAAGAATTTTTGATGAGGACCGTTACGAGGGCCTGTGTCTGCTCCAGCTCTGCTCCCACCTGCCTGTAATAATCCCACTGTCAGACTACACTTACCCTCCGGAGGTAACAAATTCTATTAGCTGCAGACAGTAATATTTTCATACCTGTGCCTGTAATCACCTCCCTCCAGCAAGTGGGTTAGTAAAAATGCACAGGCAAATACATCAGTCTCAAACCCGGAGTTCCTCTTCATATGCAAATGTAATCAATAGACACCAAGGTGATTTGCATAATGGAAAAGGGAAAAGGAGTCTTTTGTAACGTGGCTTTTGGGGGTGAAAACGTAAAGACCTCATGGGATCCGATGCAATGCAAGCTGTCTGGGTGTATGGCACAGTGGGTATTCTCATGTGATTCACAGCAAGCAGTTACTGTGACATCCAAGGCATGAAGTCCCCCTTATTCAAACTCCTCTCTTGCTCCAGCTCCTCAATACATAGTGCTCGGATGTCAGTCTGTATTTTGCTTTGAGGATACCCTCCTTATAAGCATGAGGCCAGAAAAGTACCACCCCTTACTTCCAACTCAGGAGCTTAATTTTAAGACCTTTTAACCACCACAGTCTGTCATTGTTCAGTTGGAGAGACTGAAGCCTTAAGCAAAGGGAAGATTGTCTACATCGACATAAGCTGCAGAGTTGAACTAAAATTAGCCAGTCTGAGGGAGGGCACACTAATTGCCAGACTGGCCTATCTACATCATGGGCCCTCACAGAGCTGGGAGTCTCTTAAGAGATGCTTGATGCTACGTGACTCCCAGGACAAAACTTGACTGCTAATACTCTGGCAAGGCCTAGAGAATTCCAGAACCTAGAATGGGTACAGCGCTTGCCTTAGGGGACTCTATGAACTGAGATTGGTATTTTTTTTTGTTTATAAGAACTCTTTGTGCTTCAGAAACATATTTACGGTTCTTTTTGGTACAATTGCAATTGTGTAATGGATTGTTAATTGAGGAAATAGAAAATGACAGAAAATACCATGAATGTACATAAAACACACACACACACACACACACACACACACACACACACACACAGCTAGTAGGGGGAAAAGAAGCAGCCTAGCGTCTATCAGCAGATGAATAATAGATCGTGAGAATGTGGTAGGTATACACAGTAGAATTTTACTCAGCTATAAAGAAAAACAAAGTGATGAGATTTGCAGGAAAATGTATGGAGAAGGACAGTGGGAATCAGAAAGACAGAAATGCTCTCTCAGTGCGGACTCCATCCCGCAATGGCGATGTGCATGAGGAGATATAGGCATGGCTGAGTATGGGTGTCGGCTATAACTAGAAATGAGAGCACGAGAAGGGAAAGAGAGATACTGAAGAAGAGGCAAGGGTAATGGGATGCAGGGGACATGAGGTCAGAGAGGAAAGTAGGGGGCCTGAGAGGAAGGGAACGGGAAGTCACGGGATCCTAAAGTAGATGGAGGAGAATCAACAAAAACAGACTCTGTTTGAAAATGAAACCTAAGGAAACATATAATATTAGGTATGATAATTTTAAAAATGTAATCTTAGAAGTACAGACTAAAATAGCAGGGAAACACTTTCACAAGTGTGTGTGTGTGTGTGTGTGTGTGTGTGTGTGTGTGTGTGAGAGAGAGAGAGAGAGAGAGAGAGAGAGAGAGAGAGAGAGAGAGATAGAGAGATAGTAAAATAGCCATTACTGCAAAATGAGTGAGGGGAATGGATTAGATCAGACAATGGCACAAAGCTTCAAGCAGGTATGGGAAATAATTTTGAGCACTCTCTTGCACAGTTGGGGCAACAATAATATACACCTCAAAATAGAAAATGTGCTTTTAATGCTGTCATCATAAAAATACATTAAATATATAACATGATGGCTATATTAATCATCTTGATTGATCATTGAATAATGTCATGTATCCAAATGTATTACCCCTTATATGTTCAATTTTTTTCAATTAAGTAAAAGAAGAAAATGAAATAAAAAACAAAAAACCAAAAATAGCTTGTGTGATACAATGAGTTTTGAATTCACAGGCCATGCCTGGACGACCTGCCAATTTGTGGAGGTCACAATGACTGTACTGGGGTGGAGAGATCTTTTATGTTGGAGGAAAGGTAGGAATAGAATCTGTAGTCTGGTTTGTTTGCAAGCCTAGACAAGAGCTAACCAGACAGTGAAAATATCCTCTCAAATAATATTCCTCACAGATGTTATCTGAGAACTGAGACTCATGAATGGGGTAGCACTCCAAACAGGAGGATGTCCAGAAAGTTCTTTTCAGTCTGGGGACAGTGACATTTTATAGGCTGAAGGAGGAAGTAAGATAAAGGAATATTTCTTGGTTGACTCTAGGTGGCATCTGCTTTATTTAGGTATGGCCCTATAAGAGAATCCTAGTTATGTACCTACTTAATAGCTGGGTAACTCCAGCACTCAGAGGGCTGACACAGGAGGAGCATGAATTGAAGACCAGACTGGTCTACACAGGTAGTTCCAGGTCCATCTGAGCTACATAGTGAGACCTTGCCTTAAAACATACTCATTCTCTCTCTCTCTCTCTCTCTCTCTCTCTCTCTCTCTCTCTCTCTCTCTCTCTCTCTCTCTTCTGAGACAGGGTTTCTCTGTGTAGCCCTGGCTGTCCTGGAACTCACTCTGTAGACCAGGCTGGCCTTGAACTCAGAAATCTGCCTGCCTCTGCCTCCCAAGTGCCCGGCTACTCTGTCTCTTTTTAATGCTCACAAGTTCACAAACAACAAACCCAGCTGACTGCTTGATTGGTTGTAATTGGCTGACACTCAGTGGGAAATGAGTTAGTTACCGAGGCTGTAGAGGGAGAGGAGGGAGGAACCTCAAGATTAACCCAGGAAAGAAGCCAGTTGGGAGAGTAGAAACTCCCACACATGGTACCATATAAAGGACAGCCCTCGATCATCAAATTGTGAGAAGGAATGTATTGTGTAAATGACCCCACAGGGTCACTGTTCTCAGGGGCCCAGGACGGTTGAGCCTTGCACCCTTTCTAGCTCTCTGGTCCAATTTTATGCTTAGTGATTTCTCTTTCTTAACAGTTCCCCACTACCACTCTCTGTGTGTCTCTGGCCCAATTCTTGGTTCTATGACATAAAAACCTGGAATTATGAGCAGGCGCCTTCTGGACTCTGATTCATGTCTATGACAGGGCCCCATCTAAGGTACGTTTTGTTTTATTTGTGAGAAAATTCTGGATATACAAACAATGCTCATCTCTACTAGCTTTGTTTTGACACAGTCAAGATGTCTTTCTTTTTAGCCACATCCAAACAAACGTTATGAAAGTGAGACAGAAGGAGTATGAGGCTGGAGAGACGGGAAAAGAGAGACTCTCAACTGTCATTTCTTAGGAAGGCATAGACTTGGTTCAGAGCATAAACCCAATGGCGAACAATAACAATGGTAAGCTGCCATTTATTAAGTGGCTATTAAGTAGCAGAAACCATGCAGAAGATTAGGTACAGATTTAATGTGCCTTTCCTTCATAAAACCCGGGGTCTCGTGTTCATTACTTTCACTGAATCATGTTTTAAGAAGCAAATTGTAGCAGCTGAGATGGTTAAACAGGAATTCCTGTCTCGCTGGCATTTCTCAAAGAGCAATTGAATTCAATCTGCACAGTAAGTCACCCAAGTCCCCTCCTACGCTGAGCCCCCTACACTTTGCAGCCTACTTGGAAACCTTGCACCAGAGTGCTCCCTGAGGATTCCCAGCAGTGCTTTTCCTGCTGTTTCCCCAACCCCTGGCTCTCTCCCCCTTCCATGTCACCAGGAGAACAGACAAACCACTCTTGGACCAGGTTTCCTTTCTCCTGTACCTTTTGTTCCATAGGTTCTTCAGGGCAGTGTTGGCCTGAACTGAGAAAAGGCTGGGAGCTCTGGCCTCTGGCCTCTAGTGCTCTCTGGATTCTCGACCTCCTCTTCCTTTGCATTCTTCCTAAGTCACACCATAAAAACACAGAGAAGGAGGCTGGCAGCATAAAAGCTCTTGAAGGACTAGGATGAGGAAAGGCGGGATGAACTTCCTGAGATGGCTAGGGGTTGGGTAGGGGAAGATGGATGGAGACTGGAAATGCTGATGTATAAGAAGAGGAGGGGAGAAGAAAGGTAGAAGAGTAGGAGAGGAAGTCAGGAAGGAGAATGGAGGGGAGAGAGAAGGAGGAGGTAGACAGAGGAGGCAGGATGAACCTGGGAAAGGAGCAGGGCATCCCTAGATCCAGACACCAGAACTGTCATCATTCTGCTTTTAGCGTTTTCAACTACCGGAAGCAAATCACACCAGGACAAGACAAGTCTAGATTCAAAGGGTGGGAAGAGTCTACCTCCCGAAGAGATTTTCAGTCACATCAGAAAAGGTATGGTCTCAGTGTAGGGCGGAGAACCAGCCATTTTTGATATTCTCACTCTGAACTGACCAAGACTCCCACCGTGACTAAATTTTCACCAGTGTCCTCTGTGGCCTACCTACCTCTCTTTGAGCAGGCCTCATCTTGGCTTGCCTGTCTTTGGATTACTGAGGGCAGGTTAAGCAAAGACCCTGCTAAGCCAGTTTCTTGAGGATTCTCTCAACCTTGTTATCCTTGGTATCTTAGCAAGATCCTCCTCTCCCCACCCTCTGCTTCTTATCTGACCATGTTTTTTTATAATAATGTTTGCTATTCCTTTCCACAGCGTGTCGGCTGTAAGGCTTCAGCTGTTTCATTTGGAGTTATCTTTAGCCTCTCCTTCAGCATAGCAACCTCTACATACCCATGTGTGTGTGTGTGTGTGTGTGTGTGTGTGTGTGTGTGTGTGTGCGCCTGTGACATGTACATGTCTGTTCACATGTGTCTCCCATGTGTGGTGGCCAGAGGAGGATGTTGGTTGCTCTCCTTAATTGCTCTTTGCCTTATTTCCATGAGACAGAGTCTCTCAATGGATCTGGAACATTTCTTGACCAGGCTGGTGGCCTCCAAGCCCCAGAAACAACCCCCACACCCAGTGCTGGTGGTTTAGGTACGCAGAGTCACATCTGAGTTTTACCTGGAAGCTGGGGATCCTAAGGCAGGTGCTCATGGCTACACAAAGGGCATTCTTACCCACCAGGTCATCTTACCAGCCTGGGCAGTAGTCTTAAGTAAAATCTCCCTCACTGACCACCCAGGTGGTCCTCTTGGCATACCAACTGCCTCTCTATACTGTGTCTCTGACTCCTGAGCTCTCTTTAGCTATAGGACCAAGGCTTTGGAGGCTTCTATTTTGACTCCAGTCACATATTCTAGATGGTTCTAGATCGTCCAGCTGGACTCTTGTTTGGATAGTTGCTCATTCAGGACCCTTACACTGTGTTCATAAAGATGGTGATAGACTGCTTTCAGCAGCTTGTTTGTGTGTAGCCTGGATGCGGATTTTACCATCTGAGAGTTTTTCCAGAAAGAGTGGTCTTTCTGTCTGAGCAATACTATTAAAAGACCCATCATTGTAAGGTCCTTACTGTGTCCCCCTTCCCAGTTTCATAAGTACTGTGAAATCCTGGGTCTGATTCAGCTTTCTCCTTCAGGGCTGTTAATGCCTCTTAGCTGGGGATGATTTCTGATAAACCGAGCCTGACATTTTGAAAGTCTGAGGTTGGTAATTGTCTTTAGCTGTGTTGGGGAACATCTCCCTTCAGCTTGATTACCTCTGCTCAAATCCCAGCCTCCTCCAAGATCCCTAGGCCTGAGAGACATTTGCCACGGAAACCACCACAGGGAGGTCAAGTCCTTGGAAACCAGACTCTACAGACACAGCATTTCTCTAAATGTGTAGGCTGCCAGGATGTGGGAGGTCATTACAGAGTCCTTAGAAAGGGTCCAAGGACTCTGTGGGGAAGAGGGCATGTGGATGGGCTTCTGGAAATCTCCTGATCTTTTGAAATTGTGTGGAAATTTGCTGGCAATCTTTCTCATGGGGGAAGAGAAGGTATTTTTTTTTCTTTATTAGGTTTCTAATAAGGTTAAGAACCAGCAAAGAGTTGTAGAATTGCTCATTTAAAACTAAATGATTAGGTCTGAAAGATGGCTCAGAGGTTAACAGCAGTGGCTTGGTTGCTCTTCTGGAGGATCTGTGTTTACTTTCCACTATCCACATCAAAACTAACAACTATAATTCCAGTTCCAGGGGATCTGACCCCCTCTTCTGACTTCCTCAGGCACTCGACACATTTGCATAGATATATATTCAGGGGAGAACAAGAGAATGAAATATATCTTCAGTAACTTTGGTTTTTGTAATTGCATCTGTAAATAATACTATTTCTGGAGACTTAATGTGTGTCATAGATGCTGTCTTGTTCAACCCATATGAATGGCTCACTGGGGTAGGTACTAACATTTTCATTTTGCAGATGAGAAAACGGGTACTTAGAAAGGTTAAAGTGTCATACTTAAGGTTACACAGCTAGCAATGGTGGTTACACAGCTAGCAATGGTGGTATCAACATATCCAACTAGAGAGTTGGCTCAGCAGTTTAGAGCACTCTTTGCTCTTGCAGAGGACCCAGGCTCTGTTCCCAGCACCCACATGGGGCCTTACAACTGCCTGTAACTCCAGTTCCAGGGGATCTAACTTATCTTTTGGCTTCTATGGCACCAGACATGCAGGTGATACACATATATACATACAGACAAAACACTCATACATACAAGATAAAATAAGTAGATCTGAAAAAAAAAAAAAAAAACTTAGAAAGAGGTAGTCCCTTCCAGAAGAGAAGCACATGAAGTAAGGAAGCAAAGAAATCCTTTCTCTACAGCTGACTGTAAGATGGTAGTGAGGGATACTAATGACCTCATGTTTTGATTTATGGCCCACAGCTCTTTGCCTCTAGTACTGCCATGTAGACAACTGTATGCTGGCCTTGCCGACATCCTGTGAAGTATGTGGTAGAGGAATTAGTTATTGCGCTGAGGAGTGCGGCAGACTCTCCTGTACTGCAGTGAGGAGGGGCAGCTTCATTAGGCTACTCTGCCCCATTCCGGTTTGTGTGCCTGAAGGCTTCTGGACTATGGGCTTCAGGATGCTCAGGCTCGAGACATAGGCACTCAGCTAGGATTGGCTGAAGGCAGAAGCCTGGACTGAGGGCCTCTGAGAATCCCTTCTGGCTCAAGTGTTTCATAATTTAAAAACTGTCAGCATTTGTTGGAGAATTCTGTGACATGTTGTATTGGGCTTTCTGCCCATACCACCTTTCCTTATGAAAGAAGAAAGAAAAAGTTTTTGTTATCACCTGAGTTATCATTTAAGGAAAAAACAAAAAGATGTACTCAGATCCAATGCCAGGGAAACTCATGGCCATGAGGAACGGTGGAAAACACAGTGGATCATAGAGCTACCAGAGCCCACTAGGCAGATTCAGCACTTGCCTGGGGCTTGTTCAGGAGCAAGCCACTGACTTACTGATCTATGGGAAGGCTGCATTGCAGTTTGTGGAGAAGGATGTGACAGGACCAGGCCAGGGAGACAAATGGAGCAGCTAGATTTCTAATCCCAGAGGTTTCCCCTCTCAGAATAGTAGGAAGGCAGGACCTTCTCCTGGACAAGCTTAAGTCACTTGTCCCATCGCCATGACAAAATACTTAATAAGAAAAAAGGAAGAAAGGGATGAAGAATCAGCCTGCCTCCATCTTGGACTTGAAAGGTATCTTATAGTACAGACAAACTAGGTTCATTCCTGTTTATGATAAAATCTGTTTCTCAAGGATTGGGCTTTGTTCCTCCTGTAACCTTAACTATAAGTGGTTCTGTACTGCTTATTCCAGGAAACAACAATCCTGCCTTTGTTTCAAAGGTTGTTATGACAACCTTGTCAGGACTATCTTGCTATGGTCTCCCTGGAACCATGTCTATGTTTCAGGAGGTTGTTTTAATCAACTTGTTATGCTTACTTTCTGCTTCTGTAATCTGGCCTATTTGCTTCCCAAACCCTCCACTCCTGAGCTATGAAAACCCTTATCTTCCCCATATCCAATGCTGATCTTTTGTACCTGATCTTAAGGAGAGACAGCCTGTATATATGAATACAAAAAATTTCTTTAATTACTGTGGCCATAATTTGGGTCAGTAGTCCTTTTCCTTGCATCTGTGAGATTAACGGGTGGTGGAGGCAGGAGGACTGAAGGAATGAAAAGAGAGAGAGAGGGGAAGAGGGAGGTATTTATTTTGACTCACAGTTCAAGGGCACAGTCCATCATGGTGGGGAGTCTTGGTAGTGGGTGCTTGAGGAAGCTGGTCACATTGTGTCTGCATTCAGAAGGCAAAGTGTGGAGAATGCTGGTGCCCGGCTGCTTCCTGTTTTTTATTCAGACTTGAATCTTTGTGTATGATATGGTGCAACCCAAAATTAAGGTGGACCTTCCCATGTTAATTAATGTAATCTAGATAATCTTTCACAGGCACCCCAGAGTCTTGCACCTAGATAATGTCAAGTTGACAATCCTCACAGGTTCTCCTCTTTGCTTCCCAGCAGCCTCCAGGGCCTTTGTGTGAGCATGGGTCTGAGCAGCAGGGCTGGGCCTTTTCCTTAGATGCTCAAGAGCTCTGTTTCCCTTTGCAGCATGCAGTAGTCGCCACACGGAATGGTGATTTTAATACTCTTTTCCATCTAAAAGGAGCAGTTGGAGGCTCCAGGTGCATTCAGAGTGGATGCCTTGTGGGTGTGAATGTTCTCCAGTGATGGGCTATTCCTAGGGTTCCTCATAGTTTGATATTTTACTCCTGATGGAGTATTGGTTGAGGACAGGAATTATAATTAATGCTCGTGTCAAAATTCAAGAGGGCAATGAGCAGGGTTTGTCACAAAGTTACCTTGATCAGATCAGCAAGAAGCATGTAGCTGCTGTGAATTCTGTTCTAACACATCCAAATGTCTCCAGCGCTTCAAAAGCTGGTATATATATAAAAAAACATATTTCACTTTGGGCTTTTCATTTGTTGGAAATAAATATTATTCATGAAGGTTTTGTTTGCACAGATGTTTGAAAGTGGCAGCCTGAAACCTTCCAACTTGTTTAGAAATAAAATATGAAATACTTAAAAAAATGGATTTAATTTTTAAAGTGCAAGAAGCAGTAATTTCAAGCACTAGGTCATCAAAGCAGGTTTTGATGTTGTTATTTCTTGTTAAAATTTAATCTGCATTTTAATACATGTTCCGGCCCTGAACTAAACATGTTAGGCGGAGATGGCCTTTTAAAATTCCTGAGGGGCTTTCTGAGTCATTCCACTGTGAAATGGCTGGGAAGCATTCACGTGGGAGAGAAAGAGGGAGTCTAAACCTTGTAGCCAGAGAGGAATGGAGGCTGGAGAGTCTTTCTGGGCCTGACTGTAAGCAAGGTATCTCAACCATTTAGCCCTAATTTCTTCTTCTTCAGCAGAGTTGCTATAACTCGGACTTTAAAATGCCCTTCAGAGGTCTCTATGCTAAAGGTTAGGTCTCCAGCCTGTGGCACTAATAAATAGTGGTGAAACCTTTAAGAGGTGGCGTATCATGGGACAGAGTTAAGTCACCGGGGAAGTGGTTTTGAGAGAGGTATTGGGATACCACCCTATTCCTGTCTTTGGCTTCATTTCCTGGCTGCCATAAGGTGAACAGATTTATTTTATTTCACACTCCCACCACAATGTACTATGCTGCCACAGGCCCAAAGCAATGGGCTAAGTGACTGTGGGTGGCCATCTTTCAAAGTGTGAGACCAAACAAGCCTTTCCTGGTTTCAAGTTGATTCATCACTGGTATCTATAATAAGGATGGGAAGCTATCCAACATATGATGGTGAAGAATGAGTGTGAGTGTGTGTGTGAGTGTGTGTGTGTGTGTGTGTGTGTGTGTGTGTGTGTGTAGTACCCATATATAGTGCTTATTAGATGTGACCTTTCAATGAACGTCAGCTTCGTGCAGGCTTGCCTTGCCTTGATCCCCTGACCACTGTCCCCATGTCTAAAAGTGTTTCCTACCACATTATCCGGTTCTCATTTTATCCATACCATTAAAGCTGTCTGACACAATGTTCATTTTTTCTTTTTGTTTTACTATTGACCACACTCTGCCAGGAAACCTCTTTATTGTCTGTAGAAGTTAAGACCTGGTTCTTTCTCCCACCCCCATGCTCCATGAAATAAGATTCAGACTCAAAATATACTTACAGATACCTAGGGCATATAGCTAGGCTCTTCTCTGACTAGATTATAACTGAAAATAACCTACATTCTGCCATGTGGTTGGCTACCTGTGCTCAGGTACCATGCATCCATCTAGTCACATCTTCCCCTGTGAATCTCCCACCTGACACTCTCCCAGAATTCTCTCTGCCTCCCGGATGTTCCACCTCCCATTTCCCGCCTAAGCCACAGGGCATAGGCTTTTTAATTGACAGGTGATGCATCCATGCAATACCCAAGATATTCTCTTTACAGCTGTGTTCATTGTTGCCTCTCCTGTGTTTAGAACAGCCTTGACGTAACTCAGGAAATATTACTGAATGAATGTTGGAGTCTTTCTCTTTTGCATCTCTCCTAAGTGGCAATGACATGTCACTTTTGTCTCTCCATTTCTTTATTTGTCACAACAGCATGTTGCTCTAGATCAACAGCTGGCAAACTACACACATCTTGTGAGCTGAGTCTGGCCCACCATTTGTTCTTATAAATAAAGCTTTATTGGCACACACATTTACTTGTTTATATACTATCTGCAGGGCTCTTGCACAATCATGGCAGAGGTGAGAAGTTCTAAAGATGTAGATTAGAAGCTTATAATATTTGCTCTCTGGTTCTTAATGGAAAAAGCTTGCTGACCCCTGGTCTGCTTGAACTGTGAGATATTTATGCATGTGGTATTTTTTAGCATTCGGTGAACTATTTACACAATGTTCATGGCTCAGTATGATAACAGATGGCTGATTGGTTTTCTGCTTCTCCTTTGAACTAGTCTATGACTTGACTTTTTAGATGTTAAACCTAGCCTTAATGGTTCACTCATTTCTTCCCTGCTTTCTTGCTTTCTTTGCTAATGCAGAGAGGCCAAACCAGTTTGAACCAGCCTGACTGCTGTCATACTGAAGTATGCTTTAGCTTTCTGTTGCCATCAGCTTTGCTCCCAGCTTAGAGCAGTTCTTGGCTTTAGGATTAATAAAGGATTCTAACTGGTGTTGCCCCAGTTTCAATGTCGCAAAACATCACCTGAGAACTGGAGGTGGAGAAGGAGGGTGGCGGGCTCCTTATTTCTCCAAGGAGCCTCTTCCCTTTTTAAGCTTCCCACCCACACAGTTCTACAAAGGACTGTTTCAGGAGAAAGGCACGGGGAGTGATGGAATTGGCATCAGAGAAATTTTGTTTCATGCTCCATATCTGTCACTTACTAGTTCCATGACCTTGGGCTGGCAATAGGCCCTCCTTGGATTTCAATCTACATTGTAAAGTGGACAGAGACTCATTGTTGGAGTTTATGGGAGAATGAATTTCATTATTTAATATTTACTTTTTGAGCAAGTGCAATATACATGCCAGGCATTGGTCTAGGTGTGGGAGACGGCAGCCAGCTCAGGTTCCAGTGGAAGGAGGCAGACCCATAAGCAAGCAGATATTTAAACTAATGATGAATGCAGTAACAGAGGGGTTTGGGGATGGAGGCTAATGAATGGGCACATTTAATTTAATTATATTCATTGATTCCTCTTCAAAGAAGTAACATTGAGTAGTGACCGGAGAAAGTGAAGAAGAGAGGCCCAGAAATATCTGGGAGAATGATAATCTGTGTCAAAGAGGCTGAGTATCCTAAGGCGTGAGGCAGGAGCATGCCTGATAGCTCAAGCTGAAGGAAGGAGTGTGGTTGAAAAGAGAAGAGATTGGGGCCATGATGAAGATTTGGGATTCTGTTCTAAAGAAAGTAGAAAGCCAGTGGGGTTTGAGCAGATGTGTAACACTATCAAGCTTAAATTTTAAAATAATTCTTTAAACTATGTTTAAAATGCCCATTGTATTTCTTGCCCATAGCGGACACAATAAGCGTTATATTCTTCCTAGGACACACGACTTATTTAAAAAGAATTACCTGTAGTTGAAGCAAGACATTTCTGGGTTAGCTGTGACAAAGCTCATATGAAAGGTAACAGGAACCCAGCTTCTATGCTGTGCCCATTCTTGCAGGTTGGGCTTCCCTCACAAGTCAGTTGTAATTGAAGAGTGGCAGAGCCTTGACCACAGCCTGTGCTCTTTCTCCCTCGGTTATGAGGTGGTCCACAGCCTGTGCTCTCTCCCTCTGCTATGAAAAGGTCCACTTTTCAGCTTTCAGTAGCTCTTAGAGGCTCTCAGATTGGGCTGGACTGCATCAGGCAGGTTTGAAATTGGATCATAGAAATAGGAAATGATTGCAAGTGCTTTAGAAAGACAAATACCATTAAGCCTCTCAGATCTGCTCTCTGGAAAGCATTCTGCCTGGGATGCTTAGTGGAGATGATGGCACTTTCATGGCCATGGTTGGGAGTTTTGGAGGGGAGGGCTAGGGAATGGTAGATCAGATTAAAATGGCTATGTGGAGAACAGACACATAGACCAATAGAACAGAATAGACAACCCAGATATAAATGCACACAGATATAGCTGCCTAATTAAAAAATTACAATCTAGGATTTATCAGGGTTCCCTTGATGTGCCCTCCCCCTTCTAAATAAGTAAAGACATAAATAACCAGAGAGGACACAGTTGGTTAAAGGGAAAGAGAAATCAGTGTCAAAGTAGACATCTTTTAACTACTCTCCCCTTTCCAACAGACCTTGCTCCCCAGTATGGCTCCAGAGACAGAGCACCTAGATCTAGGTAGAATGTGGCTGGCCCTTCCCAGGCCCATTCAGGCCCTGAGATTATTAGTCTCTAGCTTTCAGAAACTCCTATACTTGCTTCCCCAAGGGTCAGGGCTGAGTCACCAATTAAAGGCAAACTGAGGGTGCATCCACCTAATTTTTGACAAAAATTTCAATAACACACACTGGAGAAAAAAAACCCCAGCTTTGTTAATACATGGTACAAAAACAAAAAACAAGCCAACAAAATAAACAAACAAGCAAAAACCCAGCCCCCCACCCCTCAAAAAAGTGGTACTGGGGAAATTGGATTTTAGAAGAATGAAACTAGATCCATATCTCCCACTCTGCTCAAAAGTCAATTCAAAATGAATCAAAGACCTTACTGTAAGACCAGAAACCGCCAAAGGAAAACGCTTGAGTACAGAGGCAAGGGCTTTCTGACAAGGACTCCAATAACACAAGGAATCAATAGGTAACAGCACAGGGTTGTGTGGAATTCAGAAGCCTCTGAACAGCAAAGGGAAAAAATCAGCAGAATGAGGAGACAGCCAACAGAATGGGAGAAAAACCTTTTTACTCCCATTACATCTGACAGGGTACTAGTATCTAGAATCTATAAAAACACCCCAAAAATTAAATATAAAAAAATCTGGTCAATAAATAAACAAATGAAACAAGTTCTCAAAAAAAATCAATACAAATGGGCAATAAATAGTTAATGTTAAACATCCTTAGCTGTCACAGAAATACAAATGAAAACTGTGTGGAGATTCTATTTACTCTCGTCAAAATTGCTATCATCAAGAAAACAAAGCATAATAAAGGCTGGTGAGGATCTGGGGAAAGAGAAACCCCATATATACTGTTGATGGGAGTGGAAACTGGTGCAGCTGCTGACTCAGTTTGGAGGCTTCAAAATACTAAGACTGGAGAGTCCCAAATGATTCTGCGATACCACTCCTGGGTATACGCAGAGAAGTTAAAATACACACACCACGAAGATACATTGACATCCATGTTTACTGCCACACCACCCACAATAGTCAAGAGGTGGATCCAGCCTAGATGCCCATCAACACATGGGTGGATAAAGGCAATATGATACATTACATTGTAGAGTTTTATTTAGCCACACAGAGAATGAAATCATTATCTATGGGAAAATGGATAGAAATGGAGATCATGTTAAGTGAAACAAGCCAGACTCATAGACATAATTTGCCATAGTTAGGGTTACTGTTGCTGTGATGGAATGCCATGACCAACTGCTTTCATGTCACACACACACACACACACACACACACACACACACACACACACGTTCCACATAGGAGAGAAAACAGGCAGTATTTCTGTGCTAGCTATGTGGGGAGAAAAGGGTTTGACTTACATATCCTAAATCACAGTTCATTAAGGGAAGCTAAGACAGGAAGTCAAACCTAGCAGGCACCTGAAGACAGGAGGTGATGGCAAGGAGTAGGGCAGCTTACTGGCTTGCTCCTTACAGCTTGCTCATTCTCTTTTCCTATAGATCCCAGGATGGAAGGTATCTCCACCCAAAATAGGCTGGACCCTCCCTTATCACTCCCTTATCAATTACTAATTAAAAAATTGCCTTTCAGTCTTTCCTGCCTACAGCCTAATCTTTTGGAGGCATTTTCTCTTAACAATTGATTAGTGTTTCTTCTTCTCAGATAACTATAGCTTTTATTAAGTTGACAAAAAAACTAGTTATTACACAAATATTGCCCGCTTTCTCTCCTCTGTGGAACATGGATGTGTGTGTGTGTGTGTGTACATGGGGCAATGGAGATTGGGGAAGAAGTCTAAATGTAACAGAGAGAGTGGAACAGGAAAGGGTAAGGGGTAATACAAAATATGTTTTCTCTTATACAAGTTATGTAGTATATGCTATATTTATGGATATATGTATGTATATACAAGTATGTGATATCAATGCAGAGGGCTCTATGAGGGGAGAAAGGTGACCAGTAAGGAGGGGAGGAGAGGTTGGAGAGATTAGTAGGGAGTAAATGTGAACAAGGTACAATGATATATGGTAATGAAAATGTCATAGTCGGGCAGTGGTGGCTCACGCCTTTAATCCCAGCACTTGGGAGGCAGAGGCAGGCAGATTTCTGAGTTCGAGGCCAGTCAGGTCTACAGAGTGAGTTCCAGGACAGCCAGGGCTACACAGAGAAACCCTGTCTCAAAAAACCAAAAAAAAAAAACAAAAAAAAAAAACAAAAACAAAACATTAAAAAGAAAGAAAGAAAGAAAATGTCACAAAGGAACCCGCTCTTTTGTATGATAACTAAAAAAACCAATTAGAAAAATGAAAGACATAACTGGGAAAATGATTGTGTGAATTAAAAATAAACAGTATTCAGAGTGGAGATGAGGTTCCCTGCAGTCTTGGTTCAACCAGCCCCTAAAAGGGAGGCAGGGAAGACCTTACTTTTGGGCCACAGGCTCACTGGAGGTAACTATGGCTACAAGTTCACTAAAAGCTTCTGTGTGCAGCTCTGCCAGGCCAAGGTCTAGAGTCATGCCCCTCCTCCCTAGAGGATGCACGTTCAGCTTCTCTATAACTTCCCTGTGAGTGTGATGCTAACAGCTGATTCAAGGCTCCAGAACCTGTGGGAGGCTGGTTTGCTGTCTGCTTCTGTGGTCCTTGGTAGCCACAGCAGAAGCTGAAGGTCACTTTTAGTAGATGATCAACTCTCCTGGTTTGTCCTAGATGTATGGCTTTTAGTGATAAGAATGGGGATGTCCCAGCCATACCAAGATGATGTCGCCGCTATGAGGACTATCTAGAATAAGGGCTTGTTGAGGGTGGGTCCAGTGTAGTGTTGTCTAAACCATGAATATTACCACATGCTAGACAATTCATATATCAGAAGCATAGAGTTCCATCATCTCCAGTATATTCACAAGGTTGAAAAACATTTCAGATAGATGGAATCATGTAATATGTGGCACTTTATGATGTCTTCTTTCATTTTAGCATGACATTTTCATGGTCTTGTGTACATTCTTATACATCTGTGTATGTGTATTCATGTTTGTGGGAGCACATGTGCTGTAAGAGTGTGCAAACACGTATGTACATATGTGTTTGGAGGCCAGAGACCAATCTTAGGTATTTTTCTTTATCAGTGGCTGTATTGATTTTTGTTTGTTTTGTTTTTTGAGACAAGATCTCTCATTGGCCTGCAGCTTGCCAAGGAGTCCAGGATGGCTAACCAGTAAGCCCCTAAGGTCTAATTATCCTTGACTCCCAGTGTTAGGATTATAAGCATGTGCCACTAAGCTTGACTGTTTTTTAAACATTGGTTCTGGTTCTGATGCTGACATACTAAGCCCCCAAATCCACCTGAATCATCTCTGCAGTGAGATCTCTGAAACACTGATCAGCAGTTCATTCTCCTTTTTTGATGAATACTAGTGTATTGTATGGATCTGCCACTTTTATTTATCCATTCATCAGTTGTTGGACATTTTTATTTGTTGGGAATATGCTGCTGTGAACATTCTGTGCCAGTATTTAGGTGTGTCTGTCTGAAGGTCATTTTTCTAGGGTACACAATTAGTAGTGACATTTTGGGAGTCAAATAAGTGAGTTTTGAAAACTCACCTCATGGAAACCAATACTGGAGACAGGAGTGTGATGGGAGAAAGAAACTAGGCTTTCTTGAGGCTGTAACAACATGGAAGAAAGACTGATGTCTCAAGTGCTTCCCCTAGTCTCTGGGGTGGTGGGATATGCAGGTTAGATTTCGTCATCTTTACTTAAACTGAAACCAGTTTGGAAGAAGGGGTCTCAATTGAGACATTACCTCCATCGGATTGGCCTATGGGCATGTCTGTGTGCACATTTTCTTGATTAGTGGTTGATGTAGGAGAGCCTAGTCCACTGTGGTTGTATGAAAGAGCAATCTGACCAAGCCACAGAGAGCGAGTCAGTAACATCTTTCCTCTGTGTGCTCTTCTTTAGTTCCTGCCCTGGTCTTCCTGGATGATGGGATATAAACTGTAAGATGAAACAAAGCATTTCCTCCTCATGCTACTTTGGTCATGGTGTTTAGCACAGCAGTAGAAAGCAAACTACAACATAGGGAGATACATACATACATACATACACACACACACACACACACACACACACACACACACACACACTAGATCTGTGGGCTGTGTGCAGAAACTGGTGTTCTTAAGAGAGTCTGCACCAATTCCTATCTTGAGGGCAAAGAGTCCCAGAATGCAAAATGAAGGTGGTATTCAGAGAACAAAATCAGGAAAAGGAATAAAGGAGAATGGTGTCGCTGATGGCAACAGCCTTCTACCAAGTTGTGACATCCTATTCCATCACCTAAGAGAATACTAGCCTGTTTTCAAAGCCTCTCAGCACCATTTTGTCCTCATCAACAGTGGATGAGGCTTCCAGTTCCTGCTACTCTTCACCAGTTCTCATTTTTCTCTGCATCTTTCTTATGTTATCACAGCGGATATGAAGAACTACCTCACTGTAGTTTTGATTTCCCTGGTACCCCTATTCATTAGGGGCTTGTGCTTTATTGCTGGGTATATATAAGCACTTGGCATACTGGGACAGAATTGATGCTAAATAAGTGATGGGAAAAATACTAAGCATAGAATGAGTCACCCCAGAATCCCCTTCCACTGCAGGGAGTGGTATGTATGGTCAGAATGACTGGGCCATCAGTGTATTTGAGAAATGAAGGTGCTTTCCCAACTAGTGTGGAACAAGATTTTATTCAAATAGCAGGTGCTATGATGCCAGATGTCTGTGAGTTCAATCCCCTGCTAAGGTGCTAGCTTTGGCTATCAGTAAGACAAAGAGTGAAAAAACAAATTCTGAAGAGACAGCAAAAGGATGAGAAGAACAAGGTCGGTATGTGATCATCTTAGTTCAGGGTTTTCTCATGGAAGATGGCAATGGAGGCAGGTTTACATGTTATAGAGAGCCATCAGGGCAATAGAAGGCAGAGTATAGAGGCCTGGGGAGGGGGTCTGGCTAGAGGCAATGCTGGGGAAGGGTTGGTTGGAATTAGATGTTCTGAGTAATGGCACTTAACACTTCTAACTCATGAGCATGCTCATTCTTCATTGGATAGGTATTAGGACTAAAATTCCTGGGTCATGGGGGGTAACTCCATGTGTAATTGTTGGGGGAGCAACCAGACTGATTTCCAGCATAGCCAAAGCCCTACTTTATACCTCTATCAGCAGAGCATGAGGGTCCATGAGAGGCAGAGACTGCTTGCAAATCTCATGAGGCCTAATGAGCTTTATTCAGAAATAAATGCACACAGTTTGGTATGCAATCTTTTTTTTTTTTTTTTTTTTGGTTTTTTGAGACAGGGTTTCTCTGTGTAGCCCTGGCTGTCCTGGAACTCACTCTGTAGACCAGGCTGGCCTCGAACTCAGAAATCCACCTGTCTCTGCCTCCCAAGTGCTGGGATTAAAGGCATGCGCCACCACTGCCTGGCCTTGGTATGCAATCTTTATGGGTGTTGATAGCAGTACTTAGAGCCCATGAGTGTCCCTACCTCACCATAGCCATTGTTTGTTAGTAGCTACTAGTAGACATCCTCCCTCTCTGAGCTTCTCTCTTCTTTTTTGTAACATGAGGAGAATATACAAGACACTCACAGTTCCTTTCTGCCCCAAGGGCCTTTACCATTGGGTCTAGCACTAAGGATGCATGTCTCCTGTGGTGCTCATATCTGGAAGTCTTCTACCTTGGGGAAGACTAGGGGAAGAGAGTTGGGATGGGACATGTGGTTGACAGTGCTGGAACCAACTTTTAGGAATGACTTTGTTTGTCTTCTGGTTTTCAATGAATATATAGGAAGAAAAATGAATAAATACACATTTCTTCCTTATAAATAATGCATCCAACAATGTCCTAGAGAATTATTGCCTGTTGCCTGGCTTTGTGTTTATTTACAACTTCCCAAAGAGTTTGAATTATTTCAGAACTTGAATCCAGGCATTTGGATGATAAATTTGGCTTGGCTCATAGTCATCACATGTGTTGCCAAGTAATTCTTCTGAAGATGTTTCCTCAAATGTTCCTGCTGTGCATAATACAGAGAACAGGGCTGGGATGACTTAGCTTCCTCTAGCATTCTGGGACATTAGTTGCTGCCAGGGTGGTGAAATTCCTGGAAAACCAACTGATAGCATGAAAACATTTTCTCTGGGTCCAATTCTCATTTGAGACCAACTAGAAGAACTAATGTTCTACTGGAAAAAATGGACTGCATTATAGAGTTTTCACTTACTGAATGGTGGAGCCACAAAACTGATCATGAGAATTCCCTCAGCTCTAGCATTTTACAGTATGATGACTATACTCCAACGTTTTCACTGTAAAGACTATGATACTTCAAACTTACCAGCAATCCATACTAGGATAGAGAAGGATCATCTGGGAGATTGAACAATATAGATGACAAGGAGAGAGATGTGGTGATGTAGGACTATAACCCTAGTGCCCAAGAGGCAGAAGCAGAATATCATGAACTTGAGGCTAGCCTGGACAACATGAGACCTTGTCTCACAAAAAGAAAGACTACAAACAAATAAGCCAGTAAAAAGATAAATAAAACTAAGACATAGACTCCAGGGAGTGAAGGTACATGCAGAGGCAGGCAGAGATGGGAGGGTCTCCAATCAATGCTAGACAAGGCTACATTGTGAGACTTGAAAAAATTCAATTAAACAAAAGAATAAACATCAGACTTATAGAACAAGGGATAGTTGCAAGATGTTGGGTGAGACATGGGGAAATATTTCCTTATTTTTCCATACTCATTGATTAACATTTTTTTTAAAAAATAAAATTTCCTCTCTCACTAGTTTAACAAGGCAATCTAAAGTATGTCAAGGTTGGACATCTGTGTTTTTAGGTAAGGACTAGAATGTTTTATTTAATTAAAAAACATTTGTGAAATTTCTAGTATGTACGAGATGTTTCCTTGGTAACGTTTCAAGCCACTATTTCTGCACAGTTTACGGTCTGATAAGAAACATGTCAATTTGATGTGATCAAGAGTCATTTGGGGAGAGAATCTCACTGAGAGATTGTGTGGATCAGGTTGGCCTGTGGGCATCTCTGTGGAGGATTTTCTTGATTATGTTAACTAATATGGGGAGACTAAAAGTGGGCGGCACTATTCCCTGGGTTTGGATCCTCATGTGTATAAGAGCAGAGAAAGCCAGCTGAGCAGTTAGCATGCATTCTCTTTCCTCTGTCTTTGATTATGGGTGTGATTTAACCAGTTGTTTTAAGTTCCTGCTAGTGTGACTTCCAAATTATGGGCTGTAACCTAGAATCGTGAGCTAAAATGAACAGAAAAGAAACCAATCAGAGATGATACAAAACTGAGGTTTCGAGTTAGATTTATTGTGGAAGAAATTCTTTTTGACTCTTCTTTTCAAGAAAGCCTCATGTAAAACTACTGACTCCTGTGGGTGGAAGGTGCCATGAGACAGACAGATCCAGGATCCATACAAGATGGTTTGATGGAGACTCACTGACAGAGTATGGTCAAGGGTGGCAGCAAGATCAGTGGATCCTCACAGTTTGGGTCACAAAGAGGGAGCTTAAATAGTTGTCATGACAAAACTGACTTAGTCCAAGCTGGAATTACTCGTCAATGGATTTTAAGCAACTATCAATGATTTCAGGCATATTCCTGATAGTGATTATGCTAGGGTCTAGCTATAAAGCCCTATATGTGTTTTAATAGCATTTTTTTGAATTTGTGGTGTGCCAGAAAACTAGGTAGGGAAAACTGGCCAGAGTTACTCAAGGACTATCATGGCAGTTATGATTCAAGATGGCTGTAATCAGATCAAGCTGAATTCTTACTAAATTCAATAATCATAAAGTAGGCTTAGATAATTATAAAGGATGATCAAAATAGAGTCACTTGTGTTAACTCCTAACAAAAATATAAAATCAAAGGGGAAAGAATCTATTTACACATGCCTAATAACAAGGATTATTACCAAAGACTAGCTTCTCACCAGTAACTTTTCCTGAAAGTTCTGAAAGTCTGCAGCTGCCATCCCAGGCTACTATACCCAGCTAAACTACCTGCCATAATTGAAAGTGAAAGAAAAACTTTGCTTGATGAAATTAGGCTATAGGAATTCATGGTCAATTAGAAGTTCTAGAGAAGATACTGGAAAGAACCCTTCAAACTGAGAAGAAAGATAAAAAACACATTCAGGGCACTAAAGAACAAACTGAACCATGTCATGATGGTAGCTCAGCAAATGAGGGCTAGGAAATGCCAGACACTACAAACATCAGGAATTAGTGCACAAACCTATCACTAACAACCGTGAACATTTATAATTATCAAACAAAATGCACAGTGTGAAGTAGGGAGGTCATTGCCTTCAAGTAGGTACTCCACAGTGAGCCCACCAGGTTACTCTGGAAACTCCATGGATCATAAAACAAAGCAAAAAGACATGGATTTGGCAAATAGGATGGTGGGGAGAAGAATAACAGAAACGAGGGGGAGGGAGGTTAGGGAGAGTAAGGGGTAAGAGTAACCAGAATGCACTATGTACAAAGAACTAGTAATACTAACAATAATAGTAATAATAAAAAGCTTCATTTATTTGTTGCCTCCAAGAAATGCATTTTGCCATCAAAGATGGATACTGCCTTACAGCGAAAGGACAGGAAAAAGCATTCAGAGCAAGCAGAACAGGAAAAAGGGGGTGCCACTATTTTCCATAATATAATTCCAAGCTAGAACTAGTCAGAAGAGGTTAAAAAATGTCAGGCCACTTTGTGCTGATTAAGAGGCAATCCATCAAGAAGACATTACAGTCTAACACACACACACTGAACTGCACTAAAATTTACAAATGTAAAGAATTAATGAGAGATTGGAACAAATGAAGAAACTGCTTATGAAGCTAATAATTAAAACAGTATGGCAATTATTCAGCAAGAAACTAATCTTGGAGAGATGAACGAGTGAATTGTTTATATCACAAGGTGACAGACAGTTAAGCAGAGCAGGCGGCAGGTCCGACCTGTCTAAGGTTGGTGGAAATTGAAGGTAGGGGTGCTAGTGATGACAGCAAGGTCAGAGAAGGTTGCCAGGTAAAACATGGGATACCAGTTAAAACTGCACTTCAGAGTGGTAAAGAGTATCTGTGTATCTCCAAATGGGACATACATGTACAAAGGTAATATTTATTTATTGTTGCTATGAAATGCAATTTTAACCAGTTAACCTGAACTTTTATTTGCTAATTTTGTTCATAGTATCTGAAGGAGATGTTTATGATATAACTTTTAATTTAGAAATTGAGGTCTGAGGGAGATGGATCCATGGATAAATCACTTATCTTGAAAGCATGAGAAACTGAGTTTAGATCCCATATAGAAGGTGGTTATCATGACTGCTGGTTATCCTAGCTTTCGGGAGCTACAGGCAGGATCCCTGGAGCAAGCTTGATAGTTAGACTAGTCAGAACTGTCAAGTTCTGTGAGGGACTTTGCCTCATTGAACAAAGTTGAGAATGAGTGATGAAGACAACTGATGTCATCTCCGGGCCTCCAGATTCATGCATACACCTCTTCCTATGTATACACAAGTATGCCCACACACATGAAAACATACACTTATGGCATATATATTATACATGCAAAAATTAATAAAAATTAGGTATAGAGAATGGAAGACTTAAAAATGTACAGCTAAGTGTATGTATATATTTAGTAAAATACTGCCTCTGTTGCCCCTAAGTGCTCCATGGTCAGTACCATTTTCATTGTTAGTTTTGCTTTTCTTAGGTTTCTGCAACTACCACGCATTGCACAATTTGTCTGGTTTGTTCAAATCCATACTTCAAGGGCATAGAAGAAACAGAGTGCTTCAGAGAATGGCTGAAAGCTACAAGGAATTCTTGGCTGATGGCTAAATTATTGAATCAACTGTATATACCTTCTTCCTCTTCCTCTTCCTCACTCTTCTCCTTTTTTCTGCCATTATCAGGTATTGAACCTAGCACTCCAGGCTTCCTCCTTAAGTGCTCTATCACTGAGCTACATTCCCCTAGTGGTTACTTTTTATTTTTTAATTATGAAATGACTGTGATCTTTACAGACCACAGAGCATTTATGAGAGATGCATTTTCCTTTCATTTTTGTGTGTGCACTCAGTTACACATGTGAGAGTTTGTGCACATGTTTGTGGGGGCCAATGGCCACCTCAGGTATTGTGCATTAGGATGGCCATTCAGCTTGGTTGTTGAGATGAGATCTGTCTTTCACTAGGATCTGAGGCTTCTATTTAGCTAGACTGGCTGTCCAGAGAATCCCAGGGACCATTCTATCTCTATCTTCCTTGCCTGCATGAAGACTAAAGGTGTCTTCAGCACACCTGTCTTTTTATGTGGGTTCTGGGATGGAGTGGTGTCCTCAGGCTTGTGTGGCAAGCACTTCAGACTGAGCTATCACTGTAATCCTCTATACATGTTCTACTCCTCTCTTCCTCAATTATTGTCTCTTTTATATGTGAGGATGGGATGGTTGTGCAAATACACACATGTGTGGCCACCAAAGGACAACTTTTGAGAGTCAGTTCTCTCCTTCCACCACGTTGACTCTAGGACTACTACTTAGTTGGTCAGGTGGCAAGCAGGGATCCATATTGCTGACCCTGCATATTATTCTTAAATGAGGAATGTTCAGTTCGTTTGTGGGAAACAGATTCAAAGATAGATTCACTATAGGTGACCTCAATAAATGAGAAAAAGGGTTTTAGGGTGCTTATTTGACAACTTCTGTGTCTGTCTCTCGAGGAAGATGCTAGATGCTGGTATGAGACTCATACATGTGGAATATGGGTTCCAGGAAAGCCAGGTAGATGATGGAACAATGGAACCATGGGCTGTGAGGGCACCTAAACTGTACATATCCTGAAGCAGTTTGCATGAATATGCTTGCTTGATGCTTTGAAAACAGCCTGAGCCAGGTGCTAGCCTCTATTGCCTCTGTATTTGACGGAAGCGGGACATTTCTGTTCTTCAAAAGCCAGTGCTTGCCTAGTGTACATGAACCTCAGTGTTTGATCTGCAGTGCTGCATAAACCACTCATGGTGGTGCATACCCACAATCCCAACACCCTGGATGTGGAGGCAGGAGGATCAAAAATTCAAGGTCATCTTTGGCTAGATAGTGAGCTGATTCTTACAAAATGAGGGAAAAACATCACAACAGAGTCCTTGAATAGCAATTGGCCTGAACAGACAGACCCTGAGTAGCTTGCAGCCTTGTAAACAGCAGAGGTTCGGAGAGTGCTATTAAAAACATAAGACTTCAATAATTCACAGTCCAGTTGGCAAGAGCAAACTTCTAGAATTCTAAACTTCACTATGCCTTCTGTAGGGTGGAGGAACCACAGTGACAGACTCTCTGATTCCTGGCTCTTTGGCACTAGTCCGGAAGAACCCCAGGCTATTGACAGGGCTTGTGGTTCTGTCTGTGTGGGCAGCATGCTCCTGGAATGCACCTCATTCATCTTTAAGACCTGGGCAGACCCAGGGTACAGACCCTTAGCCTTCTGGGTCACATAAGTTTGCATACCACAACTGGACTCAGCACCTCAGTCCTGCCTCAGACAAGTGGGAACAGCTCTCGTGCTTTTCAATAAGGAAAAGGGCTGGCTGGAGTTAGGCCTAGAAGCTCAACTATAAAAGTCTGGTTCCTCCTGCTTTGGGGCTCATCCTTGCTAGGACGGATACCTTGGGGAGCACAGGCTAGCTTGTGAACACTTGCCCACTCTGAGATGGTTTTAGTAGACAGACACCAGCAGTTCCTTTTTGTCACTGAATGCATTTGTGACCCATTGATCTAGACATTCTCAATTACTTATTCATTTAGCAAATAGTTCTGTGCTGAGACTCAGTTAGGTTCTGGGGAGGACCGAGGAGAGAACGTTTGCAGAGGTACCCTTGCTAACCCAGCCCAGCTATGTTCACTTCCTAACCTTGTCCATGATCACTGGGTACCAGTTCCACTCCCCTCTGACTGACCCACCTCTAGATTTTGTTTTTGCTGTCCCTCTACTGGAATGCTCCTGGAAAGTTCACAAGAAAGGCTTATTTTCCAGTGAAGCTCAAAGCTCAGCTGCTAATGGTCTCCCTTGTGTATCCACTCCTCTGAGTTCATTCCGGTTCATTCAGTTGTGTTTGGTTCTCCTGCCTTGGGTTTTGGTTTTCTCTAATATTTGCTCTCTCCCACCATCCCCCATATTCCTCACGCCCTCTCTCTTTGGTCTCCTTCCTCTTCCAGGTAGTCCCCTTTTCTGCTTTCACTCATACATGCATGCACAAATGCATGCATGCAGATTATACATTTATTTAAATCTAGGTTCTGGACTTCAGAGAATGTGTGGTATTTAATTGTTTCCCCTGTGTTGTTCCTGTGTTATTGTTAGCTTTACCTGTCAACTTGACGCACACCCAGAGTCACATGGGAAAAGGAAACCTCAGCTGAAGAATTTCCTCCATCAGATTGGCCTGGAGCCACGTCTGTGTGGCATTATATTAATTGCTAATTGATATTGGAGGGCCCAGCACACTATGGACAGTGTCATTCTTGGGCAGGTGGTCCTGGCAGGCAGTGCAAGACAGAGGGAACAAACCAGTAAGCAGTATGTGTATATGTATGTGCATGTGTGTGTGTGTGTGTGTGTGTGTGCTGGAGGCCAGATAGACAAGTTAGGTATTGGTCCTCAGCAGTCATCTACTCTTTTTTTCCTTTGAGACTGCGTCCCTCATGGGTTTGGCACTCACCAAGTAGGCTAGAGTAGCTGGCCAGTGAGCCTCAGGGATACGACTATCTCCATCTCTCCATCTCTCATCTCTGGGTTATGAATGAATGTCACCACACTCAGCAGGTTGAACATGGGTTCTGGGAATGTTCCATTTACCGAGCCTTAGATTTTACTCTTTAATCCCAGATCCTACTCAGCAGGTAGCTGGATTCTGAATCAGCTCCCTAGCATTTGACCTGCCATTTCTCAGCAGTCATTTCCTCTCCAGATAATAAGGGAGCAGAGTAAGCCAGAAAGGGGCGAGGAGAGGGACCTGGCTAAGGATGCCAGGCCTCTTACTGCAGGCTGGTGTTGACAGGCCAATCTCTGTCTGGATCTGATCACTGAAGCCCTTGTCCATCTTACCACCTAAGTCACACATCTCTGACTGTGATCATAGATGAACAAAGATATTATTTTTTAACTGTTTGTCAAGCGACTGTACCAGAAAAAGAACTGAACGATGTCAGGTGTGAGGGGTTGTTGATGGACTCTTGCCAACTCCTGTCGAGCCTATAAGTGGCTCGTCTAAAGCATCTGTGAAATTTACCTGGAGTGGACCTCAGGCATTTTTTCTTTTTCCTTTTTAGAAAACCAAGAGTTTGCATCTCTCCAGCCCCCTCTCAGTGTTTTTAAATTGAGTTCTGACTTTGTCCTAGTAAATCCCTTGTCCCTTTCCCCAGGTTATACAGTTATCCAAGGACCCACATAGCACAGGATAACCCTGAATTGTGTTATCTTCCGGGTCAAGACATTTGACCTCATCTTAATGACCACTTTTTTTTTTTTTCTACCAGCATTTTTGAAATCTCTTTTCAGTCTTTGTTCTAGATTTTCTAATCTGGGGATCATTGTCCTCCCTGGAAAGAGAGAAGGAAAGTAGGTGAAGGGCACTGCCCTCTGCTACTTTAAACCATCCATATTAGTGCCAGAGAGAACAGTTGACGGTGGTTTTCCTGAACCCTAACCCTATGCCTCTGTTTTGTTTTTGTTTGCCGGATAGGCCATCCTTTTGTAATCCTTACAGCCAACCTGAAGGGTAAGAAATATTTTCACAAACAGAGAACTGGGTCTCAGGAAGGTTGAGAGAATTGCCCAAGGTCATATGTCTGGTATTTACAGTAGCTCCTACCTGAATCTCTTCTCTATTCATCACCTGAGTCTCCCTCAAAAGGCCTTTTATGGCAGTGTCTGGGCTCACTTCGAGCTCTGGCTTCCCTGACATTATTCTTAAAGGTCTGTGTCACTCCTTTGTATTCATCCTGGGTAAGCAGGTTCCATCTATAACAGAGTCATTTGCAACTGTACTGTCAGAATTTCATTTTTAAAGCCAGCCTTCAGGGCTGGTCTTCACTGACTGTATCGGGTCATAGGATCAGCCTGTCTTTCCTCTCAAGGTTTTGTAGTCTGCCTGTGTAAAGATTTGGCTTCACATCAGTCCATGCCTAACTCCTTTCTCCATGAATAGTACAAACTCTCAGATAAGCTGGCTACCGTTTCTCAGTACTCTTCTTCCCACCCTTCTCTGGTCAGTGCATCTTTGTTAGAGCAGAGTTAGTTTTTAAATAGATGTCCCTCCCACCTCAGCGATCTTAGATATTAAGCATGATTTGAAACAAACCATGATTATATTACAGGCAGCCATTGCTTTTACCTGAATGATGGCTCCTACAATGAGGAGTTTATGCAAATACAATGGATTAGGTAAATCAGTTGGGGAGGTGAAGTTTTTAAAATAGGAATATGGTGTGTGGGGCAGTATACAGGGACTCATTTGGATCCTCCCCTCTTTCTCTCTCTCTCCCTTCCCCCATCTCTGCCTCCCTTCTCTGTGCATTTGTATGCAATAACAGACAATAACAGTAAGGATCCAAGCGAGAGTCCTTTCAGAATGTATGGGCAAAGAATGTAGAACATGGGTGGCTTTTGTGCAAGGCTGACAATAATGGAGTGGGCATGGGTATGGAATTATTTGGAGACAAATAGATGTAGATTTGGGACTTTCTTAATATTTTATTTACTTCGAAGTTTGGGTAGATTCTTAACATGTCTGAGCTTATTTCCCTCCCTCCCTCCCTCCCTTCCTCTTTCCCTCCTTCCCTCCCCCCTCTTTCTTTTTCTTTATGCCTTCCTGCCCTATTTCCCTTTCCTTTCTTTTTTTGAGACAGAGGCTCATGTAGCCCAGGCTGGCCTCGAACCCTTACGTAGGTAAGGGTGACTCTGAACTCCTGATTCTCTGTCTCCTCCTCCCAAGAATTACACACCCGTGTCACCACTTCTAGCTTGGAGCTGTAGTTCTCTCATTTGTAAGCTGACGACATTGTCCGCTGCCTCTACGTCTTGAAAGGATCTGTGAAGACTAAATAGAACAGTAATAGATGCAAGTGCTCAGTACGAGGCCTAGCAAATGGGAAAATACTCTGTCAACATGAGCTATTACTTGAGTCTGTCTCTCAGCTATTTTAGCTTTGCTACTTTTAAAACACACAGATATTCACAGACCCATGGCACCGTGTGTCCTGAGGACAGGGAGACCTTAAGAGAGAGGAGACTGGACTAGTTTATATTGAGAATCTAAAGAATGACCTGGGGGTGGGGGTGGGGATGGTTCGCAGCACAGAGGCACAGCGCTTGCCTATCCTGAATTAGACATGAGGTTCTTTCCCCACCAGACCCCAACCCTCTAGAAAAGAAAGGTGCCAAAAGCTGGGATCTTAAGAGTAGCCTTCGGAAATGCAGCTCAGAGGAACGTGAGATAGCTCTTCTGAGACATGAAGGAAGCCAGCTGGTCCTTTTCTTCTAAAGGCCATTAAACCCCTAAGCTGGTAGGAAATGACTCTTTTCTCCAAGGAAGAGGAGGCCCTGCCACAGGAGGCTTACATCTCCTTGACCAGAGGCCAGAGGAGAGCTACCCAAGTGTTTCCCTGCCCGGTTTCCTTATTGATGCGACCCATGTGTTTCCTCAACTGCAGCTCTGACTTGGATTTCTAAGGCAGCACAACACTTGTTTTTAGAAAAAAAAAAATCCAGCAGCCAGCTCAGAGGTGATGAGGTGACAGGGGTGCAATTATCACCTGTTCCTCAGCACCCAGTGTATTGTGAGAAAGATGCTGACAGCTCCCAGCTCTTTGTGTGGGGGAGCGGGAGCCCCCCACCTCTGCTCAGAACATTTGACACAGACAGACAGCTGTGGGAATGGCTTGGGGTTGGAGCGGCGGGGGTGGTGGGGGCACGGCTCCTCCTCCCATCTAATCTCCCCTCTCCTGAGTCTGTGGGAGTGGGCTGAAGGGCACGACACATGTTGCCATTCTTGAACAATTTTTAAAAGTAATATCCCCCTAGATATCCCTTAAGAAACTCCTCAGGATGCCAGACCTGCAAAAGAAAAGAAAAGAGAAGAGAAGAAAAGAAAAAGAAAAAAAGAAACTTAGTAAATGATGCTAAGATAAACTGACCTTTACCGGTCTGAAATCAAGGGGCAAGTTGGAAGAGTAAGCTCCAGGGGGCGCCAGAGTGATTCCTTGCTAAGTGGCTGCTTAGCTAAGTCCAACAGAACCTAGCGAAAAGAGAGAGAGGCTTGGGTTAAATTAAAAACAGAACTCTGTTACTTTTCTGAATCTTGATCTGTAGAGTGGGGGTGGCAACAACTATCCTACAGGGTAGCTCCGAAGGCTCTGTTAGAAGGAATGCAAAAAACGCCTTTCCCAGGCGAAAGGGGACACAAAAAGACTCAGCAGGCCTGCATATACACCAGCATCAGAGGTCGAATTAACTCCGAATGCCCAGATAGGCCAGCCCCGTTTCAGAGGCACATTGGGGCCTTATAATAAATAAAACTGGATTCTGTGGAGGCATCCCAGAGCTAATTTGTAATGACACATTGTTTTCCTTTCTTTCTTTCTTCTTTTTTTTGTTTTTGTTTTTTTCGAGACAGGGTTTCTCTGTGTAGCCCTGGCTGTCCTGGAACTCACTCTGTAGACCAGGCTGGCCTCGAACTCAGAAATCCACCTGGCTCTGCCTCCCAAGTGCTGGGATTAAAGGCGTGTGCCACCACTGCCCGGCTGTTTTCCTTTCAATCAACAGATACTAATGGGTTGGTTGTTCTCTTCCAGGGTCTGCTGGTGGAGTCCCATGAGCTTCAGCAGGCCCAGGAAAGTTACGGTAACGATAGTAGAGCACTCAACTCTTGTCTCTCTTGGGCCTGGAGATGAAGGAGGGCCCATGGGACCTGGGTAGATCTCTGATGATTCTCTCTCAGGATTGTTCAAAGATGACAGAAAATATCCTGTAGGACCTCAGGTAGGCTCAGGCTTGTGATATTGGGCTTCATGGAGGGCCTGTCATGAGGCTTTCTCCTCCTTTTCTACAGTACCCTCTGTACTGGAAATTATTCAGAGGGATGTTCTGGTCTCTGGAATAACACTTGCTGCTTGCTCCCTTTCTGTGATTAGTGTAATGGGTATGGAGGCCTGAGGCTCCATGTCTGCAGCTGGGAAAACATGCCTTTCAGCAGCCAGGCCATGAGGAAGCTTTTCTGTTCTCCTGTTCTTCCCTGGGCTGGGACATGCAATGCCCAGGTCTTCTTTGTGGTTTGTCTTCTTGATTTTTGGGAGAGTCCCTAAAGTTCCTCATGCCAGATCCTGCCATCTACTCCGCAGCTTCTTGGGATGTTCCCTGGGTTTCTGAGATATACCTGGACAAGTGGGTCACCTTAGAGTTCTCCCCATTGAACCCTGAAATATGGTGCTTCAGAGGTAAGGTCCAGGATTAGAGAATTGTGTGTGTGTGGCTTTCTATAATAAACACTACATGCATGTTGACAGAAAGACATTCTACCCATTAGGGGGGTTTCCTCAACTCTCAGTTCTTCCCATAGTAGGCTCCCAGAGAGACAGACTTGCCTTTTAGAGGATGGTTTGTCTCCTGTTGCCAACAAATAAGAGATCATAGAGGGCTACACTATATCACATTAATCTTAGATCCAATGTACTATAATCATGTGATCAATCCATCCATCAATCAATCAACCAACCATCAGTCAGTCAGGCAAACAGCCAGTTAGTCAGTCAGTCAGTCAGTCATAGGACTGTGGATGTTGCTAGGTACTAAGAAGACCCTGGACAAAGGGAAAAAGTGTGATTTCTATCTGCAGCAGAGGTGAACTAGAATATAGGCTCTTCCTTAGATCCAGGACCATCTGGGTGTCTGTAGAGAAGGTGTTGGTCCTGACCGCTGGTGATGTTAGATTCACATGGCTTTGCTGACAGGTGCTTATAAAGAGGCTTGGGAGGGAGCCAATGCACAAACGAACCCAGCCTTCCTCCTTCCTAACAAAGACTGCCCGCACTCACACACACCCATGCCCCCTTCCTTCCCGTGTGTTTCAGTTTCACGGTTTGTGCCTTGCTCTGCAGGCTCCCCATTCTCTCTCTGGTGTTTCCTAACATCTGTGGTCACAACAAATTATCAACTAGGCGCTGTACCAGGAGTTTCCATATTTATCTGTTGCTGTTTGCTGTGGCAGATAACAAATTACCTCAAAGCCATCATAATAAATAGTTGCTAAAGTGAACAGTAGGCTTCACATGGCCTGATTGAGCTCTACTAGGTGGCTCTTCATTTCTATAAAGGACAGCTAAAGTCACTCATGAGAACACATCCAGCCTGGAGTTTCATAGTGTCTGGAATATCCAGGATAAACTCTGCCCCCTCAGACCCCTTTCCATGTGACCTCTCTTCCTTCTGATTCTATTCTACTCTTCTCAACAACATGGCAGCCATCTTCCAAGAGGAAAAGCCCTGGGGTTTGAACACTTATTTTACTAGCTGTACTTTGTGTCACTCTTGGCCATGACTTGCTGGTCATTTAAGTCCTATGGCCAATATCAGAGTCACTGATATGTAGATGTATGTACCAAGGACCACAAATATATTGTACCTGCCACATGGCTTTTGGAGGTTCAGCTGTTGGATGGGCAGGATGGAGCTGGGGGCAGAAGAGCAGTTCTGGAAAGTATGCATGCCTATCACAGAGTTCATGAAATTAGCAGGCAAATGGATGGAACTTGAAAATATCATCCTGAGTGAGGTAACTCAGTCACAAAAGAATGAACACGGTATGTACTCCACTGATAAGTGGTTGTTAGCCCAAAAGTTCTGAATACCTAAGAGTGACTTCATAGCAACCATTGGGCTGAGCGTGAGGTCCCAGATGGAGGACTTGGAGAAGGGACTGAAGGAGCTGAGGGAGTTGGCAGCCCCAGGGAGGGAGCAACAGTGGCAACTGGCCTGGCCTTTCCTTGATCCCGGAGACTGGATCACCAACCAAAGAATACACATGGAGGGACCCATGGTGCTGGCCACATTTGTGGCAGTCGAGAGTCTTGTTAGCCATCAGGAGGAGGAGAGGCCCTTGGGCCTTAGGGTGTTATATGCCCCAGTATAGGAGAATGCCAAGGAGGGAAGACAAGAGTGGGCGGGTGGGGGATTACCCTCATAGAAGCAGGGGGAGGGGGAGGGAATAGGAGGGTTCCAATGGGGAGATCTGGAAGGGGGAAACATTTGAAATGTAAATAAAGTATAAAAAAAAGATTAAAAAAAAGAGCTAAATTGTTTACATTCCTACCGGGGCCTACATGCACACCTTCTGCTGTACCAACGTGCTTTCAGGGAGCTCCTAGATCAATTAGCTATAGATTGACAAGTGAGCACAGCATAGTATATATGTTCTGTGCTTGGACTAAATTTTGTTGTAACTACTACAGTGTCAAAAAGGGAGAGAACTGAAACCAGAATAAAGATCTCCACAGGAAAGAAATGCTTGGACTGATCAGCAGCTGGTGCTCCAAGCCTAGGCGACACCATTACAGATAGAGGCTTAGGAACGAGCATGACTTCAGCTAGCTGGAAAATTGGATGTTTCTTCTTGTTACACATGAAGAAAAGGAAGGAGGGAAAAGAAGAAATGGAAGTAGGAAGAAAGAATGAAGTAGAGAGGGAAGAGAAAAGAGGAAAAGGGAGGGGAGGGTCGAGGGGGGCAGGAGGCTGGAGAGATGGAGGGATGAATGAATTATGTGGGAGAGAAGACAGGAAAGCCTAGAGCTTAAATGTTCTTGTACTTTATTATTTGAAAGCAAAGGAGAGCATTAGAAAGGCATCCTCTCCATACATAATGACATTTAAATTGTTTCCTATAATAAACATGTTTATGCTTATAAAACATAAACGAGACAGCATCATCCTGGCTACCACCGGCCGAGCAAGGAGGCTGGTATCAAGGTGCAGTTATCATTTGATGCCAGCTTTAACTGAATTGAAGGCAGTTGGGATGAGGAGGAAGGAGGAAGATAAACGAGAGACTCTCAGGAGGCTACGTGTGAGGTGCTCTTTTTCCACCCATGGTTCTGTTTCTGGTGGGCACAGATAGCCTAGCCTGACCATGGGAGCCCTTGATAGGCTGGGTGTTCCTATGAGATGTGACTCTGAAAACAAGATTCTCTAGGAAAGGGTGGGACTTACCGTTGTCTACCTGGTATTTATTTTATTTTTCACTAATATGTGTCTGATTATGTTTAGATGCATATGAGTGCAGTGCCTAGGGAGGCCAGCAGAGGGCATCTGATCCCTTGGATCTGCTGTTCCAGGCAGTTGTGACCCACCAAATGTCCTTGCTGGAGCTGACTCTCTTTTTCTGCAAGAGTAGCAAGTGTTCTTAGCTGCCAAGCCGTCTCTCCAGCCCCAGACTGGAGAATATTGACTATTCTCTGTTGAAACATATGGTTTCTAAACTACTGGAGGACCCTGGGACTTTTAAGCAGATCCTTGAGGTCCCATCTATAGTCAAGTCCTTTCTAGCTCTGTGATTTTAGCTTCCCGAAATGCTGTGTCTCAGACCCACATCCGCGAAAAGAAGACTGCTTCAGGGGACTTAGTGTGGATTATATAGGCTGAGGCTTGTGAAGTCTTACAGGAGTGCAGGGCTACACAAAGCATTTGTAAGTGGAAGCTATAGTAATTACCCAAACTGATTTTGTCCACTCATGGGGTAGGGAAAGGTTTCACGGGGCTCCAAATCTAAACATAAAAGGTATGGCCTCCCTCTACCACTGTCTCTTAGACAGCTTGGCTTTCTTCTGGCTGTGACAAATGTTACTTACTTTGTGAGCATTCTTCTTAAATTAGTTTAAGCAGATCAGAGAGAATACAGATATCCTTTCTACTGTGGTTGGGTGATGGAGCTGAACTATACAACATTTTACACATTGTAATTCACCCCCCACACACACATATATTTTCTGGTTACAATTGCTCACAAGTCAGGAAGTCAATCCTAAAGGATGGTGTAACAAAGTTTAAGTGACATTATTTCATTCATGATGCAGTTATAAACAAGGAAAAGATTCCTGAAAATACAATTTCAGAGTTAAAATAATTCCTTTACGTTATTTTAATTTTTTTATTTTTTCTTTTTAGTTTTATTTTTAATTTTTTTTTCATTTTTTCATACTTTCTTTACATTTCAAATGTTTCCCCAAAAGACTTATTTATTTTATGTATGTATTTTTTTATGGATATGAGTTCACAGTAGCTGTCTTCAGACACACCACAAGAGGGCATCAGATCATATTGTAGATGGTTGTGAGCCACCATGTGGGTGCTAAAAATTGAACTCAGGACCTTTGGAAGAGCAGTCAGTGCTCTTAACCACTGAGCCATCTCTCCAGCCCCCTATTTTAATTTTTAAAAATTCTTTTCACAGTCTAGGCATCAGACCCTGGACATTGTGTATACCAGGTCTCTACTCTAGGTTACAGTCCCAGCCTTGGTAGATGCATTATTAATTTTGTTGCATATTGCCAATCTCCTTAGAGATGACATCAATTTACCCTTTATCAACAAGCCTTGAGGACGAGCACTCAACTAGATTGAGGAAACTGAATATATTTACCAAAATACATAATAGTTTTGTTTTGATGACAACTGGAACTGAGTTAAAGGCTGAAAACTGGATCTAAATTGGTACATGCTCCAGCCCATAAGAGGTTTGGGCAGGAAAACCCAAAGACTGAAAGCAGCCTAGGTCATGTAGTGAGTTCCAGGCTAGTCTGAATTAAATGGGATGACTTTTTTTTTTTTTTTTTTTAAAAAAAAAAAACCAACCAAATAACCAAACAAATAAACAAAAAACCTTCCCCACGAAAGGTGACACCATTTACTTGTGCACTCAATATTTACGCTCTTATTGTGTGTATAACACAGGTAAATAAAAATTAAGCAGACTGCATTTTATCACATACCTCCTAACACACCAGTAGATCAGATTGATCTGTCATTTTCTCTTTATATCTAGTACTGACAAAATGAATATGTTTATTTTCTAATATTGAATTTTTCTTGCTCTTCTGAAAAAAGAAAAGAAGAACAAAACCAAAAAGCCTTTTGTGTTTTGCCTAGAATTTGCATGATTTTGTTACGGACTGAGTGTTTATATCTCTGTCAAAAAGCCGTGCATTGCAACCAGACCCTAATGTGGTGCTGTGGCATTTAGAGATAGGGGCTTTGGATAGGAACCAGCCTTAGATGAAATCATGAGGCTTTAGTGAGGATTACATGGGCACATAAACTCTGACAGGAGCATTGGGACGCCGAAAGCATTTGCTAAATTGAAGCTTTAATACTATCAAAAGCAGTTTCTGTCCATTTATGGAACAAAGCTCAAAATTCAAAACGTATAACATTATGTGCACACTGGACAGTACCCATCACCGCCCCGAGATCCAGATATCCGGGCCACTGAGGCCGCAGCAAAATACACAACTGGCAACGAGCGAGGAGGCAGCTCTTCACCTGCCTGTGGCTAGCGTCTGGGCTTCCTAATCTACAGAACTGTAAATAGCAACTGCTTCTTGGTTAAGCCTCCCCTCCTGTGGTATGTCTGTTAAGGGCATCCTGAACTGAGGCTTGTAAGGGAGCTGGTCAACAGTTCTGTTCTGGAGTCAGGGTTTGCTTATGTCATTCAATATAACATGGAGGCATCCTTCTGTTTCCTTTGATCTGGGCCAGTGAGACAGCTGAGTCTGTGCCGGTGCTTGCCACTAAGCCTGTCAACCTGAATTGGGTCTCTGGGGCCCACGTGGTAAGAGGAGTGCAATGACTTGCAAATTGCCCTCAGACTTCCACAGTCATGCTATGGCATCCATGGCCCATGTACACAATGTGCATATCACACACACACACACACACACACACACACACACACACACACACACACACTGAATAAAGGTCTTTAGTAATCACTACTTTGTCTTCTTAAAAAAATTAGGCTTTGAAAATTTGCAAAAAATAAGTTGGTTTGGTTGTTTCATGGTGAGAAAGCTTGCCAGCATTTCCTGTTTCTCTTACAGGGATTCACCTGAGCAGACTCTCTATGCATTGTGAAGTCCACTTAATAAATTGCATGAGCTATGGTGTTATTCATTGCCTTAAGATTGTTAATGGTGCTGGTACAGGTCTGAGGAGCGTGGCATTTCCCTTGTCTGTGTCCGCATTTGTCCCTCTTTGCACATGGTTCTTTGTGGGTTTCCTTTCTTTCTCTTTTATTAATTGGATTATTCTCCCCAAACCAGCTCTTGGTGTTTTTTTTTTTTTGTTTTTTTTGTTTTGTTTTTTTAACATTTTAAAAATTTCGTTGACATGATAATTTCTACCCTTAGCTATGAAATTCTTCCTTTTGCTTTCTTGAAGCTTGCTCTATTATTTTTATAATTTCTAAAATGGAATGCTTATCTCATTTATTTTATATACCATTAATTATTAGCAGTATATAAGAAATAATTTTTTTAAATGTGTTTGAGACAGAGCCTCGCTATGATGGCTAGGCTCATCTTGAAAGCTTGGTTTGAAGCAATCCTCCTGCCTTGATATCCAAAGTGGCTGAGGTGGCAGATGTTTACTGCTATGCCTGCACGTTTCTGCGCGCTATTACTTCAGTAGTGTTCATTTTCGTGTTCTAGTTGCTCTGCTATATTTATTTGCATTTTCTTGACCCAAGAGTTGTTTTAAACTTAAAAGTTTTTTCCTCAGTGGTGATGGACTTTTAATTTTTTTTGCATAGTGATTTGTTTCTATGTTTAGTGCAGTGTAATCGGTGAGTGGAATTTGTGCTGTTTTATTTCGGTTGCTTCTAAAAGAACGTTTTCCAAACTTCGAGGATTAGGGACTTAACATGTGTTGACTCTGTGTGCTTGTTGATTTTTGTTATTACGGTCTTCAGGTGACAAAATTTAGCTCCTTGATGTTTGATTATCAGGAGGTCAATGAGAACTTTTTACTACTGATATTTTTTGTCTTAATCAGTAATGATTTGCTCTTGTGCATTGTCATGACTTTTTCAGTGTCTGTCTGTCTGTCTGTCACTGTACCCCACCATGTTTGTGTGTATCTATAGTATATATATTTGCACACATTCTTGTAGATGAATGCAGCACATATGTGGAGGTCAGAGGATAACCTTAGGTGTCAGTCCTTGCCTTCTGCCTTGTTTGAGACAGGGTCTTCTTTGTTACTTTCCTACTATGCTTGGCAGGCTAGCTGGCACACACACTTCTGGGGAGACCTCTGTCTCTGCCTCCCATCTCTCTTTACGAGTGCTGGGATTACAGACACTCCCACGATGCATGTAGCTTTTGTAGGCCCTGGGATTTGAACTCAAGTCCTCACACTTGTACAGCAAGTGTTTTTACCCATGAAACCATCTCCCTGACCTCAGGCATTGTGAAGTGGACGTTTTAGTCAGATGCAGTGTCATTCTGTGCCAGAAGCTTTGCTTGTGAATCCAGTTGGTCTCAACTTTAAATGTTGGCCCTGCTAATGTCTCGAGTATGGCTTAGTTCTCTCAGACGCTGCTGCATGTCTTTTGTTTTCAGTCCTTTCAACTATTTTTTTTTTCTTTTAGACGTGGCTTTTATTTGTAGATGAGTTGATTTTGCTTTGTGATATATTCTGACGTTGTTGTCTTTTAATAGGGAGTTTATTTCATTGACATTTGTTTATATGACAAGTATGTTTGTCAGTTTATGCTATGCCTTTTGTTTTTAATATTTTAAGAAAATCTTATTTATTTATTTATTCAGATAGAGTCTCTAGCCCGAGTTGGCCTCCAACTCCATATGCAGCTAAGGGTGACCTTGTCTCTCTGACCCTCTAGCCCCCACTGCCTGAGTCTTGGGATTCCAAGCACATCCCAGTACACCTAGTTAATGCAGCACTGGGGATAGATAACTCAGGGCCTTCTGTATTCAAAACAAGCACTTTACCACCTAAGCTACATCTTCAGCTTGAGAAAACTTTTCTGAGTGTAAATCTCCCCCCCTTGCCTTTGTGTTTGTAATTTGGAAGCAGTTTGTGTTTCTGACAGTTAACTTTACAACCATACCCTTCCATAAACCTTACATTCCCATTTCCTTGGACAGTGCCAGCTAATTCTCCACATCATATATTCAGCCCTCTATGTGTTTAGATAATAAGTAGTAATTTCTCTTGTATCTTGGTTCCGTGCTTTTTTTTCTTTCTTTCTGAGATAATTGCCTCATTACTTTCTTTCTCAAAAGTCTTGGTGAAATATTTAGTCACAATTTATTCTGCTCTGTGAAAACATTTTTCCCTTGACTCCTCTACAACTTGCTCTCCCTGTTTCTTCTTTCCTTTTCTCTTTCTTTTGTAGACGCTGCACTAAATGTTTTTTTCCCCTATTGGCTTTGAATGGAGGGAGTTCCTTCCACTTCCCAGTAGCTGGTTCATTTGTACAGAGGGCTAGGTTGCATTCCAGGCTTGAGGAATTATTACTAGGGCCTAGGGTTTCTCTTCTCTCTAGCAGGTGACTTTAAGCAGCTTTGTGACTACTCACAAGCAAAGTCCCTCTCTTTCCTTCCCACTGTCAGAAAGTGTGATTACTAATCTCAATGAATAATCTGTGATCTACAGTCTCTTGGCATGCCAGTACCTTCAGGAATTATCTTGATTAGGTTAATGAGTCTGTCCATTGTGGGTGGCTCCATTCCCTGGCTTGGCAAGCATTTATCTCTTTGCTTCCTTCTTGCTAATGCCATGTAACCAGTTTCTTCAAGTTCTTGATACCATAGCTTCTCCAACATGATAGGCTGTATCCCGGAACTGTGAAGCAAAAGATACCATTATTTCCTTAGCTTGCTTATGTTATTTTACCACGAGAAAAGTAATTAATAAATAAAAATATAGGTTTTTGATTGTGAGACATTGCTTTTCTCAATCTGTCCTCTTTATTACATGTGTTCAGCATGGGTAGCTTCTCATAGACACCCATGTACTCCATTCCTCTGGTCATGATCTCAGGAAGTCTTACAATCAAGGAGGGCACCTTTCCAGAAACATCTTTGCAAAATCCAGGATCTTTCTGTTAGGGCTCCTCTCTGCCTTTCTTCTAGCCTGAAATTCATGGATTCAGTGGAACTTCAGTTTTGGTGATTCTACATGTGCCATTGTGACAGTCTCTCCTCTGAAAATGGGGCTTGTTTTCTTGCCCCTCACTTACCTCACAGCTGAGTTTATGCGCCAGAGAATGAAGGAGTACCAACCTCATGATGCTATAGTAAAGTCAGGAGTCACCAGTTCTCATACTATGACTGTACAACTGGCCTGACAGGCACTGAAGTGGTTCTGCCTGGATGCAAGGCAATGGAGGCCAAGAGGGTCTGAGTCTTAGGGGTTATGGATATGGGAGAGCAGATAAGGATGAGCTGGTCTTGTTAACAGAATTTTTAGGACAAAAGCCTAGTTTTATGCCTATTGAAGAGGTGAATAACGAGAACAGTAGCAGGAGGCGTTATGCGATATAACCACATTGGGAAGAAGAAAAGATAATGAGGACCAATACCCTTCTGTCCATCTCTGGGTACTGACATGAGGTTTAGATTGAAATAGAGGGCAAGAAGTATACATAACTAAGCCATTGTGGTTTGAATAAAAATGGCCCCTATTTACATGGCTTGGTTCCCAGTTGACAGAACAATTTGGGAAGGATTAGAAGGTGTGGCCTTTGTTGAAGAAGGTGTGTCACTGGGGGTAGACTTTGAGGCTTCAAAGGCCCTTACCATTCCCAGTTAGATCCCTCTGCCTCCTGCTTATGGGTCAGATATAAACTCTCAGTTACCTGTTTTTAGTGCTATGCCTGCCTAGTGCCCTGCTCCCAGCCATGGTGGTCACAGACTGAAACTGAATGTCCCAAGAACTCTTTCTTCTATAAGTTGCCTTGGTGTCTCTTCACAGCAACTGAAAGGTAACTAAGACAGCTGCTCTAGTTGAGGTGAGTTTATACCCAGCACCGCCTGATTGCCACCCCAGTTCTAGTTCTATAGGTGGTATAAAGAAGTCTTTGGGCTGGAGGTATAGCTTAGTTGGTAGAGTACTTGTCTGGCAGGTATGAGGCCCTACGTTCAGTCTTAGGTAGTGCACACCTGTAATTCTAGCACCCGGGAAATAGAGGGAAGAAGATCCGAAGTACAGGGCCATCCTCAGCTACATAGCAAGGTTGAAGTCAACCTGGGCTACAAGAGACTGTCTCAAAAAAGTTCTTATTACAGCCATCTGCCAATATTTCGAAGAGATCAATATAGCTTCTACAAGATGCTCATTTCTACTCCAGGGTGCAGCTCCTCCCCCGCACCCCCCATGTGTGTGTGTGTCCTGGGAAGTTTAGTTCTTATGAGTATCCAAAGCAATTGCAGGTTTAGAACAATGACTTGCCTCTGTTATTTTAATCTTGAAGTGGGATGAGACAGGTTAGCTATGCAAAGTCAAGCAGGAGTCTGAGCCAGAGTGAAGGAGACAAACACAAAATGCAGGCAGGGAACCAGGGTCTCATCCTGCTTTTAGTTATCTTGTGGGCCCAAGTTGATGGAGGAGTTGATGCTGCCTTAGCAAAAGCAGATTCGAAGTACCTATCTCAGTATCACAGGTTACCCATCCAGCAGTGCTCAGGGGCTGATGCCCAGCTGCAAGGAGCAGAGGCAGCTCTGTTTGCAGGCCCATGGCCTGAAGACCTTCAGCTTATTACATCCATGGAGGCAGCAAGAGTGCTCTACTGCATTTACCACTGGGGAGATACAGAGTTGGAGGGACGGAAGAAGGAATGTGGAAGCAAATCAACCTCTTTGCTTCCCACTGAGCCTTCTGCCTTCTATGCTTTGGCACACAAACCTCCCCACAAGTCTTTGATCTCAGTACAGTCTCCTAGGGAGAGACTGCTGTAGTGCAGGTGGCCTTCACAGCCCTTGGACTGTAAGCATTACATCCTTACTTGTTTCAGCTCTATTTCTAGCTCTCCCTGGCCACTCTGCATCCCTCAGTAGCCAGCCCTCCTCAGACCTTGCCCAGTGACCCTCTAATTACATAAGTGGACCTTGAGCTTCATATGTATCCATCACTTCTTTACTTTGAAAACCTGGGCTCCTCCCTCTTCTTTTTTCAGGCAGGACTTTTTCCTTCCTCTCTTTCCTCAGGTCTCTGCTCAAAAGTCACCATCTGCTCAGAGACGTTGTGCCTGACCCTCTGCGGGAAACAGCACCTCTAAAATACAGCTCCTCTCTTTCCCAACAACTGTTTTCTGGGTGTCTATGTTTGTAAGCAATGTGCTAGAACACAAGGTTAATTGGAGCAAAGATTGTGTTGTGTCTGTCACGACATTCTCAGGAACTGTGTAGGAAACTCTACACAGACACTAAGTATATGAGAGAGGATGGTAAGATGGCTCTGCAGGTGAGAGGGCTTGCTGCCAAGCAAGATGACCTAAGTTCAATCCCCAAAACCTAAGCTAGAAGGAGAAAATTGATTTCTAAAAGGTTGCCCTCTGAGGTCCACATGCTCACACCATGGCATGCACATGTCCACACTCACACATATATATTGTACACATATACATAAGGATAATAAATAAAATTTTTAAAAAAGAGTAAGGAGGACAGGGAGAGAGGAAGAAACATATGTTCTCAATACACTTCCTGTTAGCACTTAAGGTTTATTCCTTCAAACTGTCACATCTATGAAGGCTGCCTCTGTATCAAAGCTGAGCATTTATCAATGTGAGCTAAACGAGGCATGTTGGAGGAATGAATCTGGATGAAGCTTATCTGCAGACACCTTGGAGAACAGGACAGTATTCATTCTGTCACAGTTCTCATCCAATGTCCAATCCTAGACAGTCTTTATTTTTGAAAATATCTGTTGAACGCAAATCTTAGCCATAGATTCCACTTGGTCAGAGACCAAGAGTATTACTAGAAGAGATAGCTGAGGTATCTCTTCCTCTTCTTTGGGGGGTGAGGTGTGCTCTGCCTGTTGGGCTGCCCTTGGCTGATTAGACCCTGGTACTCCAGCACACATGGCTGTTACTGAAGGACTTGGGAGAAGTGACAAATCATCATGGGCATTCCAGGAGTTCATTGACAGAATACAGACAATTGCCAGGATGGACACCAGGGTCAAGAGCGTTGTTTTCTCTATGATGTATAGAAAATTGTTTGATTTATCTCCTGGCCCTTTCATTTAATTTTGGCTTTCCAAACAAGAAATGGCCACTTTGATGCCGTGTTCTGAAAATATTTCTATATAGATGCTCTGCCTGGTGCTAATCCAGCCACAGACTCCTCTAGGGGCCTGCTGTGCTCAAAACCTTGATTTTTCAGGCTCAGATGATTAATTGTGATATTTACTTCAAATGGGTGAATATGAAATTGCTCAACAGGCTCAGCAACTTGCCAGAAGAGGGAGAAGAGCCTGCAGGGCCAAGGAGCCCAGTTCTACAAACGGCAGCCTGGTCTGTCAACCTTCTGGAGTCTGTGACATGGGATGGTCCCTCACTGGACATCTTGCTTTGAAGTTTCCCACTGACTGGTGGTTTGGGAGGCTGGGGATCAATAAGCAAATATTAAGAGCTGCAAAGAACTTATAAAAAATTACAGTGCATCCAAAGTTACAATTTATAATTCAATTGCTTTTTTTCACATGTATGTATGTATGCATGGTGTTTGTGGAGGCCACAGGCTCAGGGGTCTTCCTCAATCACTGAAATGACTGATGGGATCACAGAAATTAAAGTACACTGACTTGGATTCTATGTGGATTCTGGGGATCTGAACGCCTCACACTTGGCGTGACAAGCACTTTATTGTTGGGTCATCTCACTAGCCCCAACTTAATGTCATTCTAAACCTCCCTGGTTGTGAAAATAAGGCCCGGGAAGTGAACTGCTACAAGGGCCTCAGGTTGGTGGTATCTGCCACGGGAACTTCTGTGATAAAGCAGAGACTCATTATTCTAGATCAAATCCTTTAGAGATGGAGGCCCTTTCACAGTCCTTCACACCTCCATTCATTTGAGAATGGCCAACATGGCAGCCTCCAGAACCCAGACATTTATTATATAGAAAGCTCTCATTCCTGCTGAATGACCTGTGTTTCCATTCATTGTCTCAGCTTTCTTCTGAAAGAAAGAGACTCTCTCACCTGGTACCTAAGACAGGTGTATTGGTTACTTTTCAGTTGCTATGATAAAACACCATAGCTAAGACAATTTACAGATGTAAAGGTTCATTTGGGCATACGGTTCCAGAGAGATAAAAGTCTGTCATGGCAGGGCAGTGTGGCAGCAAGCAGTAGGCATGGCAGCAGGATAAAGAAGTTGAGACATCACACCTTCAAATGCAAGCTCGAAGCAGAGAGAACAAAGTGGATTCAGGATGAGATTATAGACAGTCAAAGCCCACCCCAGTGATGGACTTCTGACAACAAAGCTACATCCCCTAAACCTCCCCAAACAGTGCCACCATCTGGAGACCAAGTGCCCAAACATCTAGGCCTATGGGGGCATTCTCATTCAAACCACTAAAGCAGGTGCTATAGGTGCTGTGTTCTCACCACCTAAAATGCACACACCATTTCTTTGGGATACCATCTCTTGAAATTTTGTGACAGGGCTACAGGGACTCATTTGCCTACATCCTAGTCCAAAGAGCCTGGGGATATACATGTTCCCAAGGGCAATCTTAAAACTGACAAGCTGTGGCTGCAGTGTTGTAAATATCCAGCTTCCTTGTCCCAAGGTTAGGATAATCCTGAGGCATGTATATTGCACCATTTTTGAGGCTTGGCTTTTCTAGAAGGATTAAGCTTGAGTTGTCCATGGGGACACTGGCAGTTAGCACACTTTTTTTTTTACATTCTTTTTCTTCCTCTACTACTCCTTCTTGTGTTTCTTGCACTTTCTGCAAACCATTTTGCAGATGAACCTGTGGCTCATAATTTGCTTCTGGGGTAACTTAAACCAATAAACCTAACCAGAAAGTACAAGATTTTGGTGGGGGAAAATTACATTAAAACAAAGAGGGAGATGCTAACATTTGTGATTGTGAAGATTTGGGACTGTAAGGTCATCATTTCTTTCCAATTAATCTTTATGTTTTGTGCAATTTTAATCAAATTCCCAGTGGGTTATTCCTAAAATTTGACAAGATGATTTCAAAAGTTACATAAAGGACAGAATAAAGGACACAAACACCTAAAGCATCTTCAAAGAAGAACAGTTGAGGGAGATGGAGTGGCAGCTCAGTGGGTAAGAGCATTCACTGTGCAAGCATGTCTGAGTTTGGATTCCAGCACCCATGTAAAAAAGTCAGGCATGGCTGCTTATGTATCTCCAGGTATGTCCAAACTGGTTGCAAGCCTAATTCCAGGTTCAAAGAGAGACTCTGTCTCCAAAGAATATTAGAGCAGCATAACGGATGTCCTCCTCTGGCTTCTGGAAGTGCACATAGGCAGACTCACCTAGATATCCATGTGTATACACAACCCTTATGAAGCATATGGGTGTGCACAGACACACACGGACAGACGCTCAAGAGCAGAGAGGGAATGCATTCAAGGTACTAAGAGAAAGCCATATACTTGCTTTCTCTTAGTGAATTAAACCATGGTATAGACAGCAGCACTGAGGATGAAATGTGATTGTGGCAAAGATGGCAGAAAGGAAAGGGGTCTGTGATGGTTTGTATATCCTCAACCCAGGGAGTGGCACTACTAGAAGGTGTGGCCCTGTTGGAGTAGGTGTGGCTTTGTTGGAGTAGGTGCATCACTGTGGAGTGGGCTTTAAGACCCTCATCTTAGCTGCCTGGAAGTGAGTATTCTGCTAGCAGCCTTCAGATAAAGATGTAGAACTCTCAGCTCCTCCTGTACCATGCCTGCCTGGATGCCTCCATGTTCCTGCCTTGATAATAATGGACTGAACCTCTGAACCTGTAAGCCAGACCCAATTAAATGTTGTTATTTATGAGTTGTCTTGGTCATGGTGTCTGTTCACAGCAGTAAAACCCTAACTAAGGGTTGAATGCAGGTGAGAGAAATTCAGTTTAGGTGAAAGCAAGAGAGTGAAGTATAAGTCTAGCTGACTCAGTCATTAATGGTTCCTGGACTGAGGACACCAGGTTCACTCAGCTCTTTGTTCTGCCTGATGCTCCATAGTCTGATAAACATGCCATGGGCTCCCTGGGATAGGTAGTGCTTCCAATCCTCTAATCAATAGGCTGACCTGATGTTGATTCTTTTGATGTGACACTTCCTGCTTAGCCCTTCTATGATCTTACAAAGAGAGCCTTGAACATTGAGATAATGGGAGCCTTTCTAGACAGTGATGCATCATCTGGTCCAGGAAAATAGCAATCAAGGTAAATGGGAGGGGCAGATGCTAGTTCATTGATCAGTGTTGAGAGACACAGGTTTTCTTTGACCAGCATCCAGCCTTACCTATCCTCTACCACTCAGGACTAGGAGCATCAGGTGACTTCCATATACAAGGGCCTCCATAGAATATAATAGTTGGACCATTCTAACATGGGAACATGCTCACACCAGGGTCATGCACACCTAGAAAAAGGATGTTTGGGTGAGTTTTGTTTTCTCGTGACCTGAATTCCATGGCAGGAACTTTTCTTGGCTTCAGTGTGGGAGATACTTTACCTTCAAACTCATCACCATCACCACACATACTGATGGTGAACAAGTCACCTGATTGATCTGTGAAGTGACCAAATATTTGGTCAAATATTTTTCTGTGTGGCTATGTCTTTGGATGAAATCATCCATAGATTGGTAGAATTTAGTGGTAGAGCACTTGCTTAGCTTATCTCAGCTTTGGGGTTAATCCCCCAAACTTCAAACAGACAGAAGAACAATTTTAAGAATAAAAAGAAAATAAATAAATAGAATCTGAATGGATCAGATTGTCTTTCTCTATCTCTATTACCTAAGGGTATGAGAATACTAATGACTGTATCACCTAGGGGGATGGGTAGAGGAAGTGAGGAGATCATGGGAGATAGGTCCAAATGGGGAAGAGGACCAGGTTGTAGCCAGAGATGTGGTTGAGGATAGGTTTGTGGAGGGGAATCAGGCATACAGGACAGCTGTCCCATGGACCTTGGATCTTTCTGAGACAGAACTTTTTGCCCTCACTTACCACACAGTCTCCTGAAGATTTCAACTCTACACTCTGATTCAAAGTCCCAAATCAACCATTGCTCTGGATAACTGACTTCTGCCTTGTGCTGGCAGGGACCCCATCAGCATTAGAGAGGAACCAAATGAGAGCTTAGTCCTGGATCTCACTTGCGGTCATTCTGCACTCGAGACATTTGCCTTATTGTTGTGTACACCAACTCCAAGGGAGTAGTACCATGACACACAGTGCCCAGGAGAGATGGAGTCCAGAACAGGCAATGTCTAAGTAGAGAAGAGGGGGTAGCAAATGCAGAGGTGGGACAGCTAAAAGTACTGGGTGCCTCTCAGGGAGACATGACATCTGATCATGTGACTCTCTTATCCTTTCCACCAAATTAGCCCCTTAGGTGATCTGCAAAATGTGTTAGACACCTCTATTCATGTGGTCACCCTCAAACCAAGGTGCCCAGGCTTCGAGTGTGTCTTCTAGGAGATTTTATCCCAAGATCTGGGCATGAGTCTATCACCAAGAGTCACCACATTCTGGAGTTCTCAAGGGCACAGGCCCAGACCTTAAAACAGGTGCTATATATAAAGACAACATTTAAGCAATGCATGTAGAATGAAGGAATGAATCATTGCAGAGCTATGCAGACATTTCTTGTGGGACTGAGTGTGAGTCATAGAGGCTGAGCCCCAGGTTGCAAGCCCTTTCCTTGGGCTGTTCTCTAATGGATGGCAGCCTTGGCTCCTCAGCTTGAGCACACAGCTTTCCCTTCCTTTTTAGAGTTCATAATTAATGTAGCACTTTTGGTAATGAACATGCATCAGTGGGCACCAATCTTTCTCATTAGGAGCTGAGGCAGATTGCTAATGCATGAAACATGCTGCCTAGCATATGGTTGTGTCTTGGGATTAAAATGCCCCCATCCTTTCAGGATCTAGCACTTAGTAGGACCAACACAGCAATCTCTAGCAGAGGAACACCGGCTCAGAGTTTCTGCTTGTGACTAGGCAGTGGTTCAGATGGCACTCAGCATCTATGGATTTCTGGATAAAGCTTCAACCCTCAATCTGACCTGTCTGGCATTCAAGACCCTACCAGGCATGGTCCCTGTGAAGTTAGATCTCTCCCCCTCCATTTGCATCCCACATATTCCTGCATCTTTCAGGAGCACATTCCTGTAGTCTCATCCTTGGGTCTTTTTTCTTTCTTCTGTGTCTCTCTGAGCTCACTCCCCGTGAAAGAGCCTAAACCAGCCAGGTTTTCCCAGCCACTCCAGGCAACTCATTTTATAAATGGCACAGATACCTTCCAGCCTTGCCTCTGTTACTAACTGTATATCACTCTCCCTAGCACTCTCTCAGACGCCTTCTCTTTAAAGAAAAGAAAATCCCTCCACAGACATTATGTAAAGATAGGATGACCTTTAACCATTTGCAAATATTTACCTGTATTCCTTTCAAAACATGTCATGCCAAGCAGAGGCTAGAAATGAATAAAACAGTGTCTCTCTCAAATAGCTTGCAATCCACGAAAATACCGCAACACTCATTGCTTTACGTTTACGTTCCCTGGGGCATCTAAATGCTTCCTATATAGGCACATAAAAAGGAGGTTATAATTCGATGCATGTAATAAAGGTGCCCTGAGGGCGGTGGTGCACTTTCTGGTTGCCTCTCTGTCTCCATACTTTGAATACCCCATAAATTAGAAGAAAAATCTCCCTTCTTTGTGAATGTCAAAGTGTATTCCAAGATTGATCTGTTGATCTCTTCCTGGAACCGGAGGAGCAGATGGAATGCTGCCTGGTCAGAAGTAAAGGTCACTGGACATTTGGCCAACAGGGCCTTTGGGGGAACAGCAGGTGGGGACTGGCTTACTTTCTTGGAGAGCTTCAAAGTATCAGAACAGCAGAAGAACTGGTCTTGGGTTTCTACCCCTGGGACTTAACTACGTCTGGTCTTGGTTTCTGTCTCTAAACCCTGAAGTGGTCATTATTCCCTTGCTCACTTGTAGGATCATTAGGAAATGCAAAACTGATGAGTTGGTCATGGGTCCACTAAGAACACTGGGACTGGGGTCCCTATCACCTTCACCTTAAAAAGAAATCTTTACGTTTCTAGTTTTAAAGAAGCTTTAATGGGCCTGAGAGTGTATCTCACTTGGTAGAACACTCGCTAGCCATGCAAAGAGCTTTGGGTTGGTTTCCCCAGAACCACCTAAGACAGGTGTAGTGACACATACTGTAATCTCAGCAATGAGGAGGTAGAGGTAGGGTCAGAAGTTCAAGGCTGCTCCTGGTCATGGTAAGTTTGAGGGCAGCTTTGGCTACATGAAATTGATACTTTTCTGTTTTCTTGTTGTTTATAAACAACCAACACATCAAACAAAACAAAACCAAACCCAAGAAAAACCCCATATACACAAAAGAAACTATTTCTAAGAGAAATTTAGACCAATGGGCTTCTGCACAGGAAAGTCTAAAGCCAACTAGATTACCCAGGCAAAAGTGTTCTGTTAGTCTGCCTCTGTCCCCTAGCACACAGGGTCCATGCTGTGGGAAGGAAGAGAGAGGAAGAATGAACTCCTGTCATGTTGGCCAGGAGAGGGACAGGTTACTGGTGTCAGGCCAGGGCAGGAGGCTCCCTCAGGCCCCCAGCAGCCTCCAAGTCACTTCCTAAAATGTCATTGCACCTGCAAGGGGAATTTTCCAGCTTTTAATGAGGCTACCAAGGCAGCATGTGGGTGAAGTTCAGCCTCTAATCCCCAATTAAGGCTCTGAGCCTTAGCTGCTTCCGGCATCTGGTTGCTGGTTGCTGGTAGCTGAGGACTGTGGTACTCTCTTTCTCTCACTTTTTGGTATGGTTTCTAGAGAGAAGGGATCCCTCCTTGAGAACCAGGAACACTAGAACATCTCCCCAAAGGTAACATCTTAGCAAGCAAGCCCACTCTGAGCTTCAGCTTTTCCTACTGTAATGTCCCCTCCTCCTTTTTACGTACCCCCCCCCCCCCACTCCATCTGTCCTGTGGCCAAGGCCATTGATGAAAAGCTTACCCTGCCAGCAATTTACATACATAATCATTTAGTCATTGAAATAAGCTTTGGTGTGTGTGTATGCTTCTCTCCTTCAGGTAAGAGAAGACTGAGATCTGAGGTGGGGGGAGGTCTGTCTTGTTCCAGCTCTGTACATGGGGAAGTGAGAGTTCAGGCTACCCCATGTTTGACTTCTAGATCCTCCACCGCCTATCAATTTCTACGTCTCTGTTGATAAGACCTCCTCAGAAATCTGGGCTTAGACAATCGGAGATGACCTGTGTGCTGCCAAGCAGCTTGTTACAGTAATGATGGCTGACATTGTTGAGCCTGTGACCTCCCCTTCAGGATGCACTGAAGTGTTCAGGAAGAAGTGTTTCGGGGATGGACCGATCGAACAATGGCAAAGGTGCCTTCTGTCAAGTCTGATGATCTGAGTTTCATCTCCAGGACCTGTATGGTAGAAGCTGGGAACACACTTCTGTACGTGATCTTATCCCTACATGAACACTGTGGCATAAACATACCCACTCCAAACAAAGACATGCCTAAAAAAGTATGTTCAGGTAGGTATCTGGGCACAATTGCCTTATTTGAGCTTCAGACTAAGTAGCCCCTGACTGATAATAACTGTTCCCCTTGTGCCCTCTCTGCTTCCCACTCTGACTGCCACCATACTGCTTGCTGCCACGCTTGCTACCATGACAAACTCTCGCTCTCCCTCCCTCTGGAACCGTCAGCCAAAGCAACCTCTTCTATAAGTCACCTTGGTCATGGTATCTTGTAAGTAACCAGCACACCCAGCTGTTCAGGAGAAGACGGAGAAGAGAGAGCGTAAAGGTATCTGTAGTTACCCTGGCAGGCACTGTGTGCATTTACCGCTTTTGTAGGAAGCTGTGCAGAACCAGTACTGGCTTTGTATGGCTCAGGCTAGTTCCCAGGAGCCAAGATTTGAATCCAGTTCTTTCCTGCCTCTGAATCAGCCCCCCAGACTGTCACATAGCCTTTCTTCTGCAGGGGTTTAGAACTAAATGACAACACAGGAAGGGATCAAGGGATCAGTAGGCTGCAGAACAGTCTACGAGCATTGCTGACTCCCTCCCTTGATCCTGGAAAGCCTTTCCCTGATCTAAGAAGCATGGCTTCCCTGAGGAGGAACAAGTTCTTAGGAATTTTGGGGGAGGTAAAGGACCCAAATTCTGGATTTAAAACAGACAGAATAAAGACAAACAGACAAAGTAGAAACACACAGGTTCTCACACAGTGCTGTCTGTGAGCTTCGGCAGAAGGGAGGCAGAGACTCTGAAGCTGTAAAGGGGGATGGGCTGTGTTTTTTTTTTTTTTTAAAATCACATTTTGGCTCCAGGATCAGTGGAGCATATGCCTCTCCTTGGAACCAAATTCCTGCCTTTGGATATGTGATCTGGACTTTTAAAAAAATTCTAAAATTGAACTGCTGGGCTAGGTTGTGGCTAAAAAAACCAGCAAATGAAAAATTTTCAGTGTGGTGATTTGGGTGTAAAATGTGCCCCACAGGCTCAAGTGTTTGAATGACCAGTTCCTACATGGTGGCACTGTTCGGAGAGGCTGTGGGATCTTAGGGGGAGGTGGGACCAAGTGGGAGGGAGTAAGACTCTATGGCGCATCCAGTTCTACATCTGTGGTCCTCTCTGTGTCTGCTTCTGAGTTATGGTCCTGTTCCCTGTGACCCTCCTTAAATCAGGAATCAAAGTAAAGCCTTCCTCCCTCAAGTTGTACCTTGCTGGTGTTTGTTCAGTGACTCAAAATGTAACAAAAATCAGCAGACATTTAGGAAGGTCAGTGTGAGGGGGCAGGAACACCAGTCTGCTTTGACCACTATCACAGTATCACGGGTCCATGAGCCTCTGGACACCTTTAGCCTCGTTAAGATTTACTTTCATTATGATCAACTTAACAAGATCCAAAATCACCCAGCAAATGGACCTTTGGGAATGTGTGGGAGGGAGTTTCTAGACTGGGTTGACTAAAGCAGAAAGATCCATCTTGGATATGGGTTGCACCAGTCCTTGGGTTGAGGTTCTATATGAATAAGCCAGAGAAAGCCAGCTGAGCACCAGCATCTCCTTCCCTCTGCCTCCTGACTGCAGACACAATGAGACCAGCTGCCTCAGGCTCCTGTTACCATGCCCTGTGAGGGAGGGAGGGAGGGAGGGAGGGAGGGACGGAGGGACGGAGGGAGGATGGTTTCCTCAAACAGCAAGCCAGAAGACACTCTCTTTTCTTTAGTTGATTTGGCTAGTTATCATCACGGAAGTTGGAAGAATTACAGATACACCCTCATTTTATGATAAAGAAACTGAGACTGAGAGTCTATACATTGCCCAGACCATGTCCTCTCTAAAGGTTGACATACATTCATTACACTCAAGTGTCTGGTCCATGGCAGGTACTTTAAAGTGTTGATAAGGGATGGAATGTATCTGTGTGGTAGGACACCAACCTCCAGACCAGAAGCCCAGTACACACACACACACACACACACACACACACACACACACTCTAAAACACAGTCACACATACATCCAAACTTGACAATACGTACAAGGAGTCAACATAGTAGAATGCCAAAGATGGCTGCTTTTACTTCTGTACCACAGCCAGCCCCCCAGCAACGGTGACATTCCATAACCACAGCCTTGCTTTGAAGAGGATTCTGTGTTCTTAAAGGGGAAAGGTATTTAAGTCTGAAGTTTGGCTGGCTTCAGCAGCTTTCCTCCAGACAGTATTCATAACTATGCCCTTCGAATTCTGCCCTAGGCAGAATCTCTGCGCCTTGATGGTGAAGACAGCAGGCTGGGATGCTCATTGCAACCATGTGTCTCTATAGGGAAGCTGTGTTGATCTCCCCACCAATGCTAAATGGGAACTTTGTCATCCCCCTGAGCTTTCACAGAATCCTCTCACCTTGAAGTGGCAATTCTAGAATGACCTAGAACATTTTAAAGAATACTGGTACCTAAGTCTTTCCCTGAAGAGATTCTGAGTCATTGCTTTGGAGGCAGGTCTGTGCATCACAGGTGTTCAAAGCTTTTTTGGGGGTTTCTAATGGGTAACCAAGCCCTGAGAACCTCTACATTGTCAAGCTAGCAGGCCTCAGCATCCACAGCATGTTTGCTGACTGACTACATGGTAAGGGAAGGAGTGAGTGCAGGGTTCCTACTCAGGAGCTAGTAACAGAATACACTGGAAATGGTTTGCAACACCCAAGCCTACACCCTTCCAGTTCTATCCCCTTACCACCCACTGATTCGGATCCAGTTTGTCTGGGATACAGATTGAGATAGTACACACTGAAAATGTAAACCTTCTTTAGGTGATTCTGGTAGAAAGTGTGGCTCAGAAAAAGGAATGAGTGAACAGACAGCTACTAGACATCTGAGTACAGGAGGCTGGCTGCAAAGAAGAAATTTGAGAACAAATGCAGTTTCAGCAGTTGGTAGGTATCTTCTTTCATTAGTCTCTTTTCTTTTCAATTGGCAATATAAACAATGCTCGCTGGGGAGGGAGAGCAAGCCTTCCCTCTTCTCTGCTCCCCTGCCTTCCTTGGAGAAACCAGTAATTGTCTGGAAACAGGAATCTGGCCTTTTCTCCTCAGATTCCTATTTGCAGGAAGCTATGGTTGCTGCTTGCTGTTAGCACATATATTGGACTGGAAATTGAGGTCATGGCAGGAAGAAGAAATGAAACAGAGTTAATTCAGCATCCATCCGTCCTTCTCCCCTGGACTATGAGCAACCCAGCGGGGACCTTGGCGCCTGAGTTCAGGCTGTTTAACCTGCAGCCCCTGGGGAGCTACAATGAAGTCAGGGATGAACATGAAGAAGAAAAGACACAAGTAAGCAAGTCAGCCACACTAAACCATGTGGAGTGACCTGATTTCTAGTCATCTGCTACCCCAGAGGGAGGCACTTCAGCAGTTTAGCACTTGTGCACCCCTGCAGGGCTATCCTCAGTCAGCTAGGGACAGTGAGCCAGGATGGGAAACTCTTCTCACACTTTAGATTATGAAAAGTCGTCAACAGCTGGGCTTGTGACAATTTTAGGTAGAACAGTGAAGCTTAAGAGAGAACAATAAATTGACAAAAATGGGATGAATTTTTAGACACATTTCTTCCCTCAGTGGATGTTTGAAATTGCAGATCATACCAAACCCTTCATACACTATGCTTTCCCTTACATATTCACCGTAGGTATTCAAAGGGCATAGTTATGAGTATACTTTCTCTTTGGTATATGGTAACTGTCCACTGCACTTGGGCAATAGGGCTTTGTTGTAAAGTTTTTCTTGAATGTAAACACAGTAGTATTGTAACAGTTGGCCTGATGACTGCTAAGTGACTAGTGGGCAGGTAGAGTGTATGGCTAAGTGTGACAAAGAGCTCATTCAAGCTCAGTTCAAAGTTCTGAGCAGGGTGGCATGAAATTTCTGCTGGCCACTCTTACTACTATGTAATTTAAAGCTTATGAACTGAGAACCAGGCATGGTGGTGCAGACCTGGGAGGCTGAGGAAAGAAGGGTGTGAGTTCAAGGCTAGCCTGGGGCTACATAGGAAATTCCAGGCCAGTCTAGGCAGCATAGCAAAATGCTTCCAACCAACCAACCAACCAACCAACCACCAACCAACCAACCAACCAACTAACCAACCAACTAACCAACCACTAATCAACCAACCAACCAACCAACCAACTAACCAACCAATGTTAATAAAACAAAACTTATAAGACTTATGAATCCAGAGGCTGGAAAGATGGCCCAGTGGTTAAGATCACTCACTGCTCTCTGAAGGTCCTGAGTTCAATACCCAGCACCCACATGTCAGTTCACAACTGTCTAATGCTGTCTTCTGGGGTGCAGATGTATGTGCAGACAGAGTACCCATACATGTATATAAATCTATTAAAAAAAACCCTTACAAATTGTTTACTTCTAGAACTTCCATGTAATAGCTTAGGACTACAGCTAACGGTGTCAGTTAGACCTTTTGTCACTATGACAAATGCCTGACAGAAGAATTTAAAGAAGATAAGATCTACTTTAATTTACTGTTTGAGAGGTTTTGGTCCATTATGGCAGAGTAGGTGTAGGGTGCAACTCACTTCATGGTGGCTAGGAAGGAGAGAGAGAGAGAGAGAGAGAGAGAGAGCCCATGTTAGCTGGCTTTCTACCCTTCTATTCACTCCACCTTTCCTATCAGGTCCCAGCCTAGGGAATGGCGCCTCTCACATTCTGAGCTCTCACATTCTGAGCTATTATTACTGATTACTAAGTCCTCTTTGGAAACAGCCTCATGGTCATACCCAGAGGTGGGTTTTGCTTCTTAGGTACTTGCCCATCAACTGAAGCTGATAGTTGAGATTAATCGTCACACTGAACATAAATGATACAGAACCTACTGAAACAGAAAGCATAGATAATGAGGAGGACACTACAGCCTTTTCTGAAATGACAGAAATGTTCTATACTGATGTCTAATATGGTGGGCGACTGAGTGGAGGGACTTGTAATTTCCATTTTATCTTCTCTCAATGATTTTAAATGTAAAAAGCCACATAAGCTAGTAGCTACTATGGTAGCTGGTGCCAATCTCTATATTGTGGGGTGAATAGATAGGGAGGAAGGAGAATGAGCCTGGGCAGGATTGGAAAGGGTTAACTGAGTCAACACTCTCAAGTCCCAGTTGTCTGGAAAGGATGCTTTCTCATATTGAGACCTTGGAGACCCTTTGATCTGTGGCCTCTTATAGTCTTGGGCTGTCTTATTCATTGTTCTATTGCTGTGAAGAGATACCATGACCATGGCAGCTTCTGTAAAGAAAAACATTTAATTGGGGCTGGCTTATGATTCAGAGGTTTAGTCCATTGCCCTCACAGTGGGAAGCCTGGCAGCACACAGGCAGACATGGTGCAGGAGAAGGAGCTTAGAGTTCTATGTCTGTATCCAGAGGCAGCAGGAAGAGTGAGATACTGGGCTTGGCTTGAGCATCTGAAGCTACAAAGCCCACCCCCAATGACACACTTCCTCTGGCAAGGCCACACCTCTTTATCCCTGTCAAGTAGCATCATTCGCTAATGACCAAGTATCCAAATAGGCTATGGAGACCATTCCTATTCAAATTACTACATGGGCTAACACAGAAGGTTCTTTTCTTATGATGTCCTCAGCACCAAGCAAAAGGCTACAGCTAAACTCCATTTCACAGAAAGAAATGTAATTTTGACCAAGGCTGATATTGAAAAAAGAAACATCCATCCATCTATTTATTTATTTATTTGGTTGTTTATTCATTTTTACTGCTGCATTTCACTTGATTCTTCCCACAGGAAACTCTAAAGAGCCAGATTCCACTGAAGGACCAGGAGCAGAGAATGGAATTCAGTGCTGTCTGATGTTAAAGCTCCTAGGTCTTCAGCTTTCTGTCACCTCTTAGAACCAGAACTGAGCTTCCCCTGAGTCCGAATCTATGATTAACTTGCTGACTGGGATTGAGAAAATAATTCAACTTCTCAGAGCTTCCTCTGTCAAACAAGGGGGTTGAATACCCCCTTGAGATGTCCACGTTTCTCTTAACTTGAGTATATCATGTGGCTAAGGCATTAAAAACACCCCCTAGACACCAATTGAAGCCACAGAGAAAGTGAGGAGCTCTTTCTGCAGCCAGTTTTGCTTTGACTTAATAACCTTGGCCTTTAGTCTGTTTTATTTATTAATATTATCATCCCTACTAGAGCAGCTTTTATTTTTTGCTGCATAGCCTGTGTCACCCTCCTGGGAAAGCTCTATCAATGACATCCAGTTCTGAGCAAGTGTGGAGATACAAACTCGTACAATGCAGACTGAAACAAACAGAGAGCTCTCTTGATGCACCTCCCTGGTCTTTTCTCCACCTATCCTTGCCAGGCTTTATCATTTTCCAGACTCCTCCCCTTCCCCATTTCTATATTAATTACTTTACTCATTGCAATGGTACAATATTTGACGAAGGCAACTTAAGGAAGGAAGGATTTGTTTGGCTTAAGGATGAAGGATACAGTCCCTCGGGATGGAGAAGTCATGATGGGAGCAAGGTCACACCGTATTCATAGCTAGGAAACACAGAGAGAACGTTGGCACTCAGTTTGCTTTCTCCTTTTTACTCATTCCAGGACTCCAGCCCACAGAATGAGCTGCCACCATAATCCACCCTAGTCATACCTAGAAGATTCTAGATGCTGCCAACTTGACAATCAGTACTGACGATCACATCCTCTTTCCCTCTCTTTCTTCTCCAACCTTTCTTTCTCATCTTCTTCCTCCCCCTACCTGGCACTTTCCTTTCTGCTCTTGCCTTCTCTTACTCAAATCCTGGGATTCCTGGGGACCTGGTTTTGGTTCTTGCCAAGCCACAGAATGGGCAACCCTGGGGATGGAGGAGCAAATAAGGGCTGGAGGCTCTGCTTCCATAAATTTCTCCAAATAGATGGAGTCTCCCCACAGAGGAATAGCTTTCATTGCCCACTGAAAACAAAAGAAACAAATATCTTAATGTAAATGGTTTGCAAAAGCATGTGCAGTAGCATTTGGGAGCTGGGGTTCCAAATGAGGGAGGATATCCCATCCTTAAGCTCTGGGTAATGCACTGACTACCAGCCAATCGCAGGGAGACCTATCTCTCAGCAAGAAACAGATGAATAGGCTCTATCCAGTCTGTGGATATCCTGAAGCTTTATCAGGGATCCTGGAATCTTCTACCCACAATTCTCTGCCTCCTTAGTCTTGACTTTTCTGTTAGATCTCAGTGGGGAAAGTTGACCACTGGGATGGAGACATGTGTGTTTCCATCTCATGAGTGCCTCTGCTTTAATTACTCATACCAAGCTATTAAGAGTGAGTAACATCTTTAGGTGGTTGCTTCTGCATGACAATCATGATTGCAGGCATATCCCAGGCCCCATTCTACAAAGAACCTTTCTTTAGAGTTCAGACTTGGATTCAGCTAGCTTAGGGATAGATCCCTTTCCTATCCTCTTTGCGTTTGATCAGAAGTAGCTGAGAGGCAGGAGAGGAGACAACAGCCTAGAAATGTTTTCTTTAAGCTTGCAAGGCCACTGGTGAAACCATCTCTACCTCTGTGTTCTTGACTGTGTCTTCATCCAAGGTCATGCTTTCATCTGTGAAAAGAGAATAGAACATCCCCTTTACTGTGGGTCTTATGACTAAACAAAAATAATAGACTCTCCTTGGTCTTAGAGTTTGGCTAGCCTGGAAACTGGAAGATGGACCCAATGACCTTTTCAGGTCTGTCTTTCTTGGTCATCTATAGGACTAGGGAAGCCTGAATCCAACAATAGCCACACACTTTAATAGCTTATTACTTGTGCAGTGGACAAGTGACAAGACCTCCCAAACAATTGTGAGACCATCAGGAGAAGACGCCAACCATGGGCATCTCTGTAGCATCCAGAGCAGCATTTCAGGCATCACACATCAGTTTCCAGTTGGCTTGTGCTGATTTGGTTTTCATGGTGGTGTGGTGTGGAACTGGTGAAGCTGATGAGCTAGGAGAATGAGAACAAAAGGAGCATTGTCACATTTGAGTAATGTGACACTCAGCCAGGAACAAAGGTGCTTGTTATGCAATAGGAAGGCCAACCCAGGGCAGCAGCTCTGGATCCTGGCACTGTGCCCTAGGCTTTTGCCAAATGGCCATAAAACCAAACAAACATCAGTTTCTAGACTTAGGTGATGGGAGGGAAGTAGAAGAGGCTGGTGACCTTCCAGGAGAGGGATGTTATTCTAGTTTCTTTTCTGTTGCTGTGACAAAATACCACAACCAAAAGCAGCTTCAGAGAAGAAAGGGTTTACATGGCTTACAGTTCTAGAGTTATCTGCCCATATCACAAGGGAAGATGAGGCAGGAACTAGAAATATCCTCAGTCAAGAGTAGAGAGAGAAGAAATGAATGGGTCCTTGCTTACTTTCTTCTCATCTATATTTCTCCTGCCCTATACAGTTCAGGAGTCCCTACCTGGGGAATGGTGCTATATCTACAATGGGCTGTCTCCTTCCATATTTATCAACAATTAAGACAACCCACCATAGACCAACCTGATCTAGATAATTCTTCAATTGAAGTTCTCTTCTCAGGTAATTATCAGTTTACAGTGAAAACCAACGAGCACAGTCACTTTCAATGTCTACCCATCAGGGTTGTTGTGTTAATAGAGTTGGAGGCAATAGGGGGTAAGGTCACAGGGCTGTAAAGAAAGGGAAGATGGTAGGATGCCAGCTGAGCAGAAAGAACAAGATACATCTCAAGGATTAAGATTCCTGTGTGGAACTGTACTTTCTGGTACTTTATTGGGTTCTTTCCCCTACAACCCTTTTCCACGCTTATCCCTTACAAACCCCCAACACTAGGTAGGAGAGAAAGAAGGTTAGAAGAGAAAGAGGGCATCAATATTGTTAGACTAGTTTCTGATGATTAGGGGCATCGAGTTCCTTGGGGCAAGGCCAATCTTTGGTGTTAGGATATTTCCAACCAGCAACCCAGCAACCAGCAACAGCATCAAGAATAGCAGCAGCAGAATGGGGAGCTGTAGCTGCTGCCTCTCTCAGGGCTCTGGCATTTTATACCCTTTCTAAAGTCCCCAGGATTCCAAATATAATCTTCAGCTGGCAAAATCATGCCTCTGCCAGAGGGTGAGACATATCATAGTCAGCTGCTATGGACAATCTGAAGCAGTCCCCTATTCTATACCTGGGATTGAAACAAAAACACATTTATGTAACATTTCTGTTTTTAATGAAGCCAAAACTTTCACTACAGCTGTGGATAACTTCTGCTGACAGTTGATACCTGGCCCTAACCTTAACCCTTCTTGGAAGCCATCTCTTTCCTTTCTACCCACCTCTTCTGAAGTGTAGGTGGGACAGAAAGATGATGGAGTGTTGGGAGTGACAACAGCCACGTGTTCACAGTTATGGCAGAATATGAAGTGTCAATAGAACTGGGATATTCTTCATGGAAGGCTGACTCTAATCTGAAGTCCTATGATGACTGGTTCACTCAAGAAGGAACTGGTCTTCCTTTCACCAGAGGAAGAGTGTGGTACACTGTGGTAAGGTTGTCAAGGAAACCCATGGTAGGTTTCCTGCCTGTGAGGAATGTTAAACACGTAGACAGAAAGTTGAAAGATTTGATTATTTTTTTGTTTTAGAAAAAAACAGGGTGGAATGCAGTGTGGGGAGATTTTTGGAGGATCTCCCTCCATCTGAGATGTGATAGCGGCTCACCCTGTAGGTGAGAGGATGGGTGAAGGACCTCTTTGATGTCTATTCTCATCAGTCTAGAGGGATACAGCCTTATCTTCTGCCACCTGACTCATCCAACCAGTAGAGAATCTAAGACAGAGCTGAACTATGACATTTCCCAGAGTGGAACACTCTATAGAAACACCCTCAGAACTAACTTATGGAAATGGGTGGTTTAGCACACTCTTATTTTCTTTTTTAAAAAGATTTTATTTTTTTATTTATTTTATGTATGAGTACACTGTCACTGTCTTCAATGAGTGTACTCATACCTTCACTTCTGGTGAGAAGAGGGCATCAGATCCCATTAAAGATGTTTGTGAGGCACCATGTGGTTGCTGGGAATTGAACTCAGGACCTCCTAGAAGAGTAGTCAGTGCTCTTAACCACTGAGCTATCTCTCCAGCCTACATTGTGATTTTCATGAATGTACTGACTGGTTTTGTGTCAACTTAACACAAGCTGGAGTTATCACAGAGAAAGGAGTTTCAGTTGAGAAAAGGCCTCCATGAGATCCAGCTGTAAGGCATTTTCTCAATTAGTGATCAAGATGAGGGGGGCCTTGTGGGTGGCACCATCCCTGGGCTGGTAGTTTGGGCTCTATAAGAAAGCCAGTTGAGCAAGCCAGGGGAAGCAAGCCAGTAAGGAACATCCCTCCATGGCCTCTGCATCAGCTCCTGATTCCTGACCTGCTTGAGTTCCAGTCCTGACTTCCTCTGGTGATGAACAGCAGTGTGGAAGTATAAGCCGAATAAACCCTTTCCTCCCCAACTTGCTTCTTGGTCATGATGTTTGTGCAGGAATAGAAACCCTGACTAAGACAATGAATAACATGTGTGCCTTATAGTGCCTCTCTATTCATGGTGACCCTTTAGAAAAAGCCAGACTTTTCTTGCTCCAGTCTCCTCTTTGTCTCTCTCCTCCTCTTCCTCCAACTGATGTTTCCTTCTCTCCAGCCGTTTCTTCCCCCTCCTCATAGAGCCACAGAGCAATCAAAACCTAAGCCCTGAGCCAGATACCTACGCTTGGTCTCCAATTCCCGATGTCTTCATTGACACAGTGCACACATAAACAATTTGCATGAATGAATCAGAGCCAATTATTACCAGGACACTGTTGTGATGGGTTCTCCCCTTGGCTTTCTGCCATCTGAGCTGTTTAAAGACTGCATTCCTCAGCTGCACACAGAAATAATAAAAGATGAAGAAACAGGAGACTCCTGGCCTGTGGAACAGAAAGCAAGGAAGGCAGAGGAAAATGTCTCCCTCTTTTCAAGGACTAAGGAGGACTAAGAAAACATTGTGATACTGATGCCAACAGTGACTTGGTTGAACATTTGTAATGAATGGTCTGCACAGGAAGATGTGATAATGATTGTTGTCATCATTACTGAGCATCTGCTGTATGAACTCAGATACTAATAACATGGGTTTTGCCTCTTAACACGGACAGCAGGGATCTAGATACATCACCATTTACTCTTTGAGATACATCACCATTTACTCTTTCACCTTTGTTATAAAGGACAAAATAGAGTGAAGCATGTGCCTTGCCCATAAGTAGTGGGAAAATCAGATTCCCAAATCTAATTTTTCTGACCTAAGCCTAGTTCTTCTCCTGCTGGCCCCTCTAAGACTTGGATTCTCAATGAATAAACCTCACAGCCATCACCAGATCCAAATCCTCCAGTGTCAACTCTGTGCAAAGCTTGGCTCTTCTTAGCTTGCTTTCCTGGCTTGTCTCCAGGGTCTTTTATTGTTTTTGCCTCTGGCCTCAGGACCAGCAGTTTTGGTTAGCTCTGGATGCTTCCTCCTCCTCCTCCTCCTCTTCCTCCTCCTCCTCCTCCTCCTCCTCCTCCTCCTCCTCCTCCTCCTCCTCCTCCTCCATAAGCTGGGTTGCAGTAACACACTTAGAAGTTACTTTACTATTAGAGTTTTCACAGAAGATTGTCCTGTTTCCTTCAACTTTTCCTTAATCTTTATGGTGGTGTTATATGTTCTATCATTACTGAAACTGTTCATTTTTTTTTTTTTAAATACAGGTTGAGATACAGCACAGGGCAGCAACTAAGAGTATGCATGTTATAATGAAGACAACTCATTGAACTGCAACAGATGAACTATTGTTTAACTAGCCATTCCTTAGGGGATGAACAGCCAAGTTGCTTCTGGATTGTTTATGTTGTCAAACAAATGATAATGAGACAAGTAAGTAAGTTCTGAACCAAAATGTAGGGTATGCCTGTGTTTCCCTATGCGTGAGTCTCTCTCTCTCTCTCTCTCTCTCTCTCTCTCTCTCTCTCTCTCTGTGTGTGTGTCTGTCTCTCTCTCTGTCTCTGTCCATGTATGTGTTAAATGTCACTCCTAATGAGCTGACTGAAGCTCATTGCTCTTTTCTTGGTGGGGAATTATCTAGTCACAGAATTTCTAGGAATGAAACCACACTGTGGAAGAGAGTTATCTTTTCTTTGCTGGAAAAGAACACTTGGGAATTGTCTTTTTCTCCACACACTGGCTGTTTTTCAAATAAAAAAAAAAAAAAAAGAGCAGCATTGAAAGTGCTTTACAGCAACTATTTGAAAACCATTACACATCTGTCTAGTTATCCAGCCTTCGACCATGCACTATCCAACTCTAGTAGTTTCCTAATGCTGCTGTGGCAAAGGTTCCAGGACTCTGAACCTAAACCATATTAGCTCTTCAGGTTAGAAACCACAAATCACCATGGAGAGCAGCAAATCAGTTTGGGGCCTCCATGTGCTATGTGGCCATCTTCTCTCTTCAGTCTTCCCACTAAGCATGTCTCTACATTCAAATTTTCTCTTCCTACAATGACATCAGACATATTGAACAGCAGCCCATCCTAATGTCCCCATAAAGACTAACTAAGGTCATTTCTGAAATACTGGACTTGAACATATGAATTTGGAAGGGGGATAATATTTAACTCTGGGTGTTAAATCATTTCCTCTGTTTTCAGCCCCACAGTAATTGACACAAAAGATCTTTGTGAACCCCTAACTGTAGGCATTTATCTACATATACAGTCAGTTGCTCTTGTCCTTTTAAAAACGATTATATAAATTGTACATATGTAAGGTGTACTACATGATATTCTGTATGTATGTGCTTTGTGTGATTAAATTATCTCATCAATCATTAATCATTTATCACACCTTTGTAGTAAAATCATTCAAATTTTTTTCTTTTATTTAAAAAGATAGAGTATATAATATTATCCTTATCACCAGACCAAGGACTGAAACCTCTGAAACAGTAAGTCAAAATAAAATAAAATTTCTTCTTTTTAAGTTTAACTCAAGTATTTCATTACAATGGCAGAAATATAGCAGATACATTCTACAGTCTATGAGATTTTGCATCAGAAGAAAAATCTACAAGAATGGAACTCTGGAATCATCATGGTACATGTCCTAGTGCCCCTCAAGTTTACTCATACTCATTACTCAAGTTAATGAATGGTTATGACTTGTGGTATGAGACCTATTGTTTGTCATCTGCAGTCCCCTGTTCATCGAGACTTCATTTCTTCCCAGTCAAAGTGGCTGTTATCAAGGAAATAGGCAACAATAGGGAGGGAGTAGGTTATGGTGGTCTACAGATCACTTCAGCAATGCAGTCATTTCCACAGTATTAATGCTAATCTGTGAGCACAGGGATTCTCTCAACTGATTACTGTTTTCTGCAATTTCTTCAGTGTTTTAAAGCCTTTGTTGGGTAATCTTTCACTTCTTTGATTGGGTTTTATCTCCAGTTTCTTTCTTTTTTCTTCTTTAAGATTGTAGTAGGAGACACCCCACCCCCAACACACACAGCATAATTTCATCCTCAGTAAATTTGTTGGCAAAATGTAGAGAAGCTAGAGGATACACCTAGCCTCGCAGAGACTTGAAGTGCCATGGTGGGGGAATATCCAAGGGGGCCCTCACCTACTCAGAGGAAAAGGGGGATGGAGAAAGGATTATGGAAGGGGGAGACCAAGAAGGAGACTGTGAACAGACTATAAATAAGTAATAAACAAATAAACAAAAAATTTTAAAACCATAGAAAAGTTACAATTTTGCTTGTTTGTTTATGTTCTGGGCAAGGACTTACTCTATAGCCCAGGCTGGTCTGGAAGTCACTCTGTACTCTAGGCTGGCTTCAAATCTCACTATGTTCATTCTGCCTCAGACTCTTGAGTCCTTCAATCACACACATGAGTCACCATCCCTCCCTTGAAAACCTCTTTGTTCATGTGTGCTGATTTTAATCCTATTACTTTCCTGAAAACCTTTTACATATCTTAACGTTTTCTGGTGGAGCTTTTAGGGTCTTTTAATACAGGATCATATTGCCTATAAATTGGGATAGGCTGGCCTCATCCTTTCTTATTTGTTCCCCTTCCCACCCCGATGTGTTACACCTCTTAGATTTTAAGCATTCTATTGAAAAGTGCAGAGAGAGTAGGCCTCTTTGTCTCACTCCCTATTTTAAATGAAATGCTTTTAACTTTTCTCCGTTCTGTATGATGCTGGCTATAGATTTATCATTCTGCCTTTATTTTGTTGAGGCATGCTCCCTCTTTTTCTACTCTCTTTGTGGCTTTTATAGTAAACTGTATTGAATTCTGTCAAATGCATTTTCTGCATGATCCTTTTGATTTGAGATGCCATGTGATTTCTATCCTGAGTCTGTGTGCTATATTACATTTATTGATTTGTGATATTGAACTGTTCTTACACCCATGGAATGAAAACAACTTCGCTGAAGTGTATGGCCTTCTTAATGTGTTGCTGAACTCGTTTGCTAGTAATCTATTGAGAATTATTGCATTTATGTTCATGATAGGAGTCGGCCGATTAATTTTCTGTTTTTATTGTGGTCTTACCTAGTTTTGCTACCAGAACAGTACAGTCCTCGAATAATGAGTTTGACAGTGTTCTTTCTCCTTTTTTATGGAAACGTATGGAACCTGTATTTTTTTTAGTCTGGTAGAATTCTGTGGTAAGCCTACATAGTCCTGGTCTTTTCTTTATAAGGAAACCCTTCGTGACTGCTTCAGTATCATTGCTTGTTCATTCTAGATCTCGTTAAGTTGCTTATATCCTCTTGATTTAGTTCTGCTAGGTCAGATGTGTCTACAAATCTATGGTTTCCATCCTTTCAGAAATACATTTTCAAAATATTCCCCTGGGAACCTCGGATTTTGCTGGCATCTGTTTTAATGTCCCACTTGTATTTTACTTTTATTAATTTTAGTCTTTCTTCACTTTGGCTGAGGGCTTGTCAAACCTTTCAAAAAAAAAAAAAACAACCCAACTTTTTGTGTATTAGTTTGCCATTGTTGTTATAACCAAATATCTTACAAGAGGCAATTTAATAGAGGGAGGATTTGTTTTGGCTCACTGTTTGAGAGGACTCACACCATCACTATGGGAAAAGCTTGGTGGCAAAAAAGCTGGGTCTTTGGTGGAATGAGCATGAGGTTGTTCACTCACATCTTGGCTGATCAGAAAACAGAGATCCTGAGATATAACTGGGGTTGGCTCTGACTCTCTGGCTCTAGTCTTGGGGTTTTCTTTTGCCAGCTAGGTACCATGTGTAAAAGATTCCATAATGTTCCCAAACAGTGCCAGCAGCTTGGGACCTGGTGTTCAAACACCTGAGCCTGTGGGGAATGTTTTACCTTTAAGCTGTAACACTGTTTTGTTTTGGTTTTTTGTTTGTTTGTTTTTGATTCTTTGGATTGTTTTTTTTGTCAGTCACCAATTCATTAATTTCTACCCTGATTTTCATTATTTCTCTCCATCTACTCAATTTGGATTTCAATTGTTCTTGTCCCTTCCCTCACCCATGGCTTCAGTATTATATTTCAATAAAAGATTTCGAGGAAGGAGCCTTCTGGTTTCCATCTGTGGTGGGAGACCGCTGCCTGGGCCACCAGGGCTCTATAGACAAATAGTGCTGGGAGAAAGCTAGCCTCCAAGGAGTGTGAAAAGCCCATGAGATGGGGTAAGAGGAATAACACTGCTCATCAGGACTTGCCCTGAATCCTTGGGACACAGGGACTGAGGAACAGCCAGGGGGAAGGAGCCTTCTGGATTCCATCTGTGGCAGGAGACCTCTGCCTGGCCCACCAGGGCTCCATAGCCAAATAGTGCTGGGAGAAAGCTAGCCCCCCAGGAGTGTGGGCAAGCCTGTCTGCTCAGAGGGACCCACCTGGAATACCCAGGACACAGGGACTGAGGAGTGGTCTTCTGGTTTCTTTCTGTGGTCGGGGAGCAGATCCTATGTCACAGGGCTCCATACTCAAATAGTGCCAGGAGAGAGCTGGTATCCCAGGAGTGCTGACACACCTTCAAGTACAGGCAAGACCACCACTTCTGTTCAAATTCACTGGATCAAGAGGGACCCTTGCAGAGCCATCAGGACACAGGAAACAAGGGACAGCTGGGGACTAGATCCTTCTGGTTTCTGTCTGCAACCCAGAGATGACCCTGTACCACAGCTCTCCAAACCCAAATTCCTCTCAGAGAGAACTGGTCTCTAAGGAATATTGACACCTAGGCTTGCAGGAAAGACAAGCCACAGTAAGAGAGTATAAGACCAGCTAAAACTAGAGATAACCAGATGGCGAAAGGCAAGGACAAGAACATAAAGAACAGAAACCAAGGCTACTTGGCATCATCAAAACCCAGATCTCCCACCACAGCAAGCCCTGGATACCCCAACACACCAGAAAAGCAAGACTCAGACTTAAAATCACATCTCGTAATGATGATAGAAGATTTTAAGAAGGAAATAAGTAACTCCCTTAAAGAAATACAAGAGAACACAGGTAAACAACTGGAAGAGGAAACACAAAAATCCCTTAAAGAATTACAGGAAAACACAGTCAAATGGGCGGAATTACAGGAAAACACAATCAAACAGATGAAGGGAATGAACAAAACCATCCAGGAACTAAAAATAAAAATAGAAACAATAAAGAAATCACAAAGGGAGACAACCCTGGAGTTAGAAAACCTAGGAAAGAGATCAGGAGTCATAGATGCAAGCATCACCAACAGAATACAAGAGATAGAAGTGAGAATCTCAGATGCAGAAGATACCATAGAAAACATTGACACAACAGTCAAAGAAAATGCAAACTGCAAAAAGCTTCTAATCAAAACATCCAGGATATCCAGGATTCAATGAGAAGACAGAACCTGAGGATAATAGGTATAAAAGAGAGTGAAGATTCCTAACTTAAAGGACCAGTAAATATCTTCGACAAAATTACAGAAGAAAACTTCCCTAACCTAAAGAAAGAGATGAACATAAATATACAAGAAGCCTACAGAACGTCAAATAGATTGGACCAGAAAAGAAATTCCTCCTGTCACATTATAGTCAAAACACCAAATACTCAAAATAAGGAAGGATATTACAAGCAGTAAGGGAAAAAGGTCAAGTAACATATATAGGCAGACCTATCAGAATTACACCAGACTTCTCACCAGAGACTATGAGAGCTAGAAAATCCAGGGCAGATCTCATACAGACCCTAAGAGAACACAAATGCCAGCCCAGGCTGCTATACCTAGCAAAACTCTCAATTATTATAGATGGTGAAACCAAAATATTCTATGACAAAACCAAACTTGCACAGTATGTTTTCACAAACCCAGCCCTACAAAAAATAATAGATAGAAAACACCAACTCAGTGAGGGAAACTACACCCTAGAAAGAGCAAGAAAGTAATCTTTCAACAAACTAAAAAGAAGATAGCCACACAAACATAAAAATTACATAAAAAATAACAGGAAGCAACAATCAATATTCCTTTATATCTCTTAACATCAATGGACTCAATTCCCCAATAAAAAGACATAGACTGACAGACTTGATTCATAAACAGGACCCAGAATTTTGCTGCATCCAGGAAACACACCTCAGAGTTAAAGACAAACACTACTTCAGAGTAAAGTGCTGGAAAACAATTTTCCAGGCAAATGGTCCCAAGAAACAGGCTGGAGTAGCCATTCTAATATCAGATAAAATCAACTTTCAACCAAAAGTCATCAAAAAAGATAAGGAAGGACACTTTACACTCATCAAAGGGAAAATCTACCAAGAAGAACTCTCAATTCTGAACACCTATGCCCAGAATGCAAGGGCACCCACATTCATAAAAGAAGCTTTACAAAAGCTCAAAGCACACATTGCACCTCACACAATAATAGTGGGAGACTTCAACACCCCACTATCATCAGTGGACAAATCTTGGCAACACAAACTAAACAGAGACACAGTGAAACTAACAGATGGCCAGTGCTTTTCTGAGAGCAAGTTCTTTAAATAGAACTCAGCGATTGTTACAACATTAAAAACAAAACAAAAACAAGACATTACATCTTCAAAAATATCCCTTCCATGCTAAACATACCGTTTCATATTTCTACAAAAATAGATGAAGATGGAATTAATGGTTTTCCTGAAAGAGCATTTCCATTTGGTAGATCATCTTCTTACAAAGTGGCTGGTTGGAAAGAAAAGAAAAAGCACAAAAAACTAGCCTAGGTACTGGTACAAGGCAAGTAAAACAGGACTTTGCACGGGTGACAAAGGCTCAGATGAGGGAAAACAAACCAAATGCTCTTCTTCAATGACTAGGAGGACACACTATGTTTTCTCCAGAAAAGGTTCAAATCTAAAGACAATGGTCTTATATGTCCTCTTCTCAATCCATATTTCCAATGTCCCATTCCTGGATTGGGTATCCCACTGGCCTCTTTTTCCAGTGGGTCCTTGGATTCATGCTGCCATATGACATGCTGATACCATGCTTCAATACCAAGTTGATTCTTTGCTCTTGTCCTGATGCTGGAGACCTTTAGTCTTCCAGTGCCCCTGGCTTTGATATGCTCCTCTACCCTGAACCCTGAGCCTTGGAAGGAAGGGATGTGAAATGGATGTTCCACTTATGGCTGAGTATTCCAGAGTCTCTTACTGTCTGCACACTGTCCAGTTGTGGGTCTCTGTTAATCATGATCTTCTGCAAATGGAATCTCCTCCAGATAAGACAGATTTAAAGGTAGTATGTAAGGTTTTGCAACTATCTGGGGTGAAGTGGTGGCTCATCATGGTCTTAATCTGCTTTTCTCTCATGATTCGAGGCCGACCTCACCCCCAGCCTGACGAGTGTTTATATGTCTGCTTTCGAGAAATATCTTTTCAGGGTCCTACGGTGGTCTGAATATGCTTGGCCCATGGGAAGTGGCACTATTAGGAGGTATGGCCTTGTTGGAAAAAGTGTGTCACTTGTGTAGGAAGGCTTTGAGGGCTCCTATTGCTCAAACTCTGCCCAGTGAGGAAGAGAGCCTCCCCTTGGCTGCCCACAGAAGAGAAGGTTTCCTTCTTCTGCTTTTGGCTTAAGATGAAGAACTGTCCACTCCTTCTCCAGCACCATGTCTGCCTGGGTGCTGCCATGCTTCCCACCATGATGATAATGGTCTGAATCTCTGAAACTGAACTGTGCCATATTTGTGTATTTTAAGCCTATATTATTATTATACTGCCTGTGATTTTTAGATGTTCAGAATTGAGAGTTCATCTTGGTAGATTTTTCCTTGGACCAGTATGAAGTGTCCTTCCTTATCTTTTTTGATAACTTTTGGTTGAAAGTTGATTTTAATCTATATTAGAATGTCTACTCCAGCCTGTTTCTTGGGACAATTTGCTTGGAAAATTGTTTTCCAACTTTTTACTCTGAGATAATGTCTGTCTTTTGTCACTGAGGTGCATTTCCTGTATGTATGCAGCAAAATGCTGGGTCTTGTTTAACGTATCCAGTCTGTCAGTCTATGGCTTTTTATTGGTGAACTGAGTCTATTGATGTTAAGAGATATTAAGGAAAAGTGATTGTTACTTCCTGTTATTTTTGTTGTTAGAGGTGGTATTATGTTTATGTGGCTATCTTCTTTTTGGTTTGTCGGAAGATTACTTTCTTGCTTTTTCTAGGGTGTAGTTTTCCTCCTTGTTTTGGTGTTTTCCATCTATTATCCTTTGTAGGGTTGGATTTGTGGAAAGATATTATGTAAATTTGGTTTTGTCATGGAATATCTTGTTTTCTCCATCTATGGTAATTGAAAGTTTTGCTGGGTATAGCAGCCTGGGCTGGCACTTGTGTTCTCAGAGTCTGTATGACATCTGCCCAGGATCTTCTAGCTTTCATAGTCTCTGGTGAGAAGTCTGGTGTAATTCTGATAGGTCTGCCTTATATGTTACTTAACCTTTTCCCCTTACTGCTTTTAATATTCTTTGTTTAGTGCATTTGGTGTTTTGATTATTACGTGATGGGAGGAATTTCTTTTCTGGTCCAGTCTATTTGGAGTTCTGTAGGCTTCTTGTATGTTCATGGGCATTTCTTTCTTTAAGTTAACGAGGTTTTCTTCTATAATCTTGTTGAAGATATTTACTGGCCCTCTAAGTTGGGAATCTTTACTCTCTTCTATACCTATTATCCTTAGCTTTGGTCTTCTCATTGTGTCCTGGATTTCCTGGATGTTTTGGGTTAGGAACTTTTTGCTTTTTGCATTTTCTTTGACTGTTGTGTCAATGTTTTCTATGGTATCTTCTGCATCTGAGATTCTCTCTTCTCTCTCTTGTATTCTGTTGGTGATGCTTACATCTATGACTCCTGATTTCTTTTCTAGGTTTTCTAACTCCAGGGTTGTCTCCCTTTGTGATTTCTTTATTGTTTCTATTTCCATTTTTAGATCCTGGATGGTTTTGTTCATTTCCTTCACCTGTTTGGTTGTGTTTTCCTGTAATTCTTTAAGGGATTTTTGGGTTTCCTCTTTAAGGGCTTCTACCTCTTTACCTGTGTTCTCCTGTATTTCTTTAAGGGAGTTATTTAAGACCTTCTTAAAGCCCTCTATCATCATCACGAGAAGTGATTTTAGATCCAAATCTTGCTTTTTTTGGTGTGATGGTGTATCCAGGACTTGCTATGGTGGGAGAATTGGGTTCTGATGATGCCAAGTAGCTTTGGTTTCTATTGCTTATTTTCTTATGCTTGCCTCCTGCCATCTGGTTACCTCTAGTGCTAACTGCCCTCCCAATATCTGACTGGAACCTGTCCTTCCTGTGATCCTGGCTGTGTCAGAACTTCTCAGAGACCAGATGTCTCAAAGACCATCCTGTGATTCTGGGATCCTGTAATCCTGAGATCCTGGGTATATCACAGTTCCTGGGAGTCAAGCTGCCTCTGGGACCCAGAGATCCTGGTGTGACCAAGCTCCTGGGATCCTGGGATCCTGTAATCCTGGGATCCTGGGAATGATACCTGGGAAGCACCTGGGAGTGGAGCTTCCTCTGAGTGTTGTGGGACTGGCTGAGGAACCATACAAGGTGTGCTCAAGGAACCTGCTCAGGCCAGAAGGAACCCTTGCCACTAGTCTGGCAGTGTTCCTGGGTCCCTGGATCCAGCTGGCCCAGTTACTCCTGGTGTTGAGACAAATGTGTCCTCCTCACCTCTGATCCTATGATCCTGGACGTGTTAGAGCACCTGGTAGTGGAGCTTTCTCTGAGTGTTGTGGGACTGGCTGAGGAGTTCATGCCCATAGTGTTTTGTTTTTAAATAAGATTGGCAGCTCCAACCTTCAGTGGATATATGTGTATAATTCGTATATAATAATTTATACATTTCTGATATATTGTTTCTGATACTAATATGTAATGATCTTTCTGCTGCTTAGATTTTTTTGTCAGCTTGCCTCAAAAGAAAGTCATCTGGGAAGAAGGAACCTCATTTAAGAAAATGTCTTCATCAGATTATCTTTAGGCAAATCTATAGGGGCATTTTCTTGGTTAATGTTTGACGTGGGAGGGTCCAGTTCACCTGTGGACAGTACCACCCCTGGACACGTGATCCTGAGTTGTACATTAAAACAAAACAAAACAAAACAAAACAACCAATCTGAGTAAGTAATGGTAAGCAGCATTCTTCCATACTCTCTGCTTCTATTCCTACCTCTAGGTTTCTGCTTGAGTTCTGTCCTGACTTTCCTCAATGATGTATGGTGATTGGGATTCATAAGCTAAAAAAACCCTTTCTTCCTCAAGTTGCTTTTGGTCATAGTCTTTATCAGAGCAATCAAAACGCAAACTAGAGCAATTTTTATGTCTTCTGACTAATTTTGCCTTGAAGTCTACTTTATCAGATATGGTATAGTTGTGATCTATGTGCTTGGAATGTTGACTTCTATTATTTCAGTTTCAATCTGAGGTTGTGTTTACCATTGATATGTGTGTCTTTTAAACAATAAATAGTAGGAGCTTATGTTTTAATCCAATGAGGTAGCTTGTATCTTTTTATTGGAAAGCCAAGAGCATTTGGCTTTAGGGTTATCATTGAGAGAGCCTTTGTAATTCCTGTAATTTGGTTGGCTGTTTTCTTAGGTAGTTCAATTACTGTTTGTTCATTTGTTTGTGTTAGGGAGTTGCTTGCTTACTGGGCTTAGACATGATTTATTCTTTCCTAGTTCTTTGTAAGCTCTTGTATAAGAGTTGGCATTGTTCTCTTACAGTTTTTAATACTGTTTTCTTATTTTGTTATCTTGAAACTTTTGCTATAGTATGAATGGATAGGTTCTTTGTTGGTCATACCTATTGACTCTTAGGCTGGGATGTCTACTTCTTTGCCCAAATTTTGAGAATGTTTCTACTATAGTTTCATTGAATAGATTATTTATGTATTTACATATTTATTATCTCAGCTCCTTATTTCATTGCATGGATTCTTAGCTTTGATCTTTTGATCATATCCTAGAGTTCTTAGGAATTATGTTTATATTTTTCTTAATTTTTGCATTAGTATAACATTTCCTAGACATCATTTTTCATCTCTAATGTTCTTTCTCCTGCTAGATCTAGTCTTTGGGTGATGCTTCCACTTTATTTTTTGTTCTACTCATTATTTTATCATTTCCAACCTCTCTTTCTCTCTCTCTCTCTCTCTCTCTCTCTCTCTCTCTCTCTCTCTCCATGTGTTGAAATGTTAATTTTCTTTCTTTTTTAAAACATATGATGATGTATTTCACAGTTGCAGACCATCCCATGGGTCAAGTGGTAAATACCCCAGATCCAGCAGCAAGATCAGCAGGGTCACCAACCCTCTCTTTCTGACTCAACACAGTGAGATCAACACCCTTTCACACTGGGTTTTTCATGTTTCAGATGATGGAGCAGCTGGTGTCATCCATAACGTCCAGGTACACCTGCACACACTGTGCCTTTGAACTGGTCCTGCTCAGTACTTTGGTTGCCCTAGCCAGCTTGATGGGCTTCATGTCACTCTCATCTGTGATGAGACAATTTGGCTGAGAAGAGTCTAATTTTCTTGCTGAATTTCTCATTCAGGTTGCTGAATTTCTCTTCTACGATGTTGACTTCCTTGTTCACATTAAGAACTAATTTCCTTACTTCATTTACTCATTTGTTTGTTTCCTCCTTGAAGCCACTGATCATGTTTACAAATAGACATTTGAATTTTTTGTCTGGCATTTCAACCATTTCAGTATCCTTGGATTTGGTAGCTGAGTGGTGATCTTTTGAAGGTACCACATTGCCTTGATTTTTTATTTTTCTTATGTTTCTCTGTTGAATTTGCACATCTATTGGCTGATTATCTCTTTCAGGTTTGTCTGCGAGATTTCTTAGTGAACAGCTTTCTCTTGATGGCTCAATCTCCAGCACCACTCAGGCAGCAAACTACTGTAGCAGCAATCACACCAAGTCAGATAAGATATAGGAATATACTAAAAAAATAAACTAAAACAGAGTAGCATCACCAATGGCCATTAAAAAAGAACATAAAAAAAAATAGCATAGAGTGTGCTGTGGAGTTAAAATTTTCTTAGGGTAAAAGCAAAAGGTAATAAACAGACAGAATAACTGAAGGGAATGAAGGGGACAGGCAAAGGTGAAGAAGAAGCATGAAGCAAAGTTAAGTAAAAGAATGGGCAAAAGAGGAATGGGAGAGAGTGATATACAGTGGAGGAGATAAACAAGGGGACTCAACGATAAAGAACATGCACATGCAGAATTAAATTAATGCAAAGCAACAAAGACAATATCTTAAAAACTCTTTCAAAACACTCTTGAAGGCATAGTTTGAAGAAAAAAAGAGGGGGTAGACTTTGGAGTGTGGTAGGTTGTGTGGTCTTCTAATCAGTCAAGGGACAGAAATTCACTAGAACATTTTCCCCTTGAGGAGCCTCTTTTCTTTGTGTACCTGTATCCTTGCCTGGGTATACTCAGTTTTGCAGTCTGTGGGCTGAGCAGAGTCCTGCTTGCATTGCCTGAGATATCCAGGGTTCTAGCTAAGGGGCGTTTCCTGAGTGCACTGAGGAGTAGGGGAAACATCACTGAGATATGTCTGTCCAAGAGGACCAGTGTCTGTGCTTTCCAAACATACTCAGTAGCAAACGCCATGCTAGAAAGCTGAGCTGTAGAAGTCAAGGAGTACACTGTCACTTTCGAGTTTTCCATTGGATGGTAATCAAATTTGTGGCAGATGGTGGTTCCAAATTTTGAGCTACCCACTGACCTCAGGGTCAGTGCTACCAGATTCTACAGCTATTCCCAAGTGTTGGTGTCAGTGACTTGCTACAGAGAATGGGGCTATAAACCACAGCTTCCAGACTGACTCCCACACCTGTGTCTACTCTGGGCTGATGGTTGGTTGTCTTCAGTATCCTTGACTTGTGACTTACTTGTCATCAGGGTCTCAGTGTAGCTCAGTCTTGAACACTAGGTGTCTTCTCAAAATGGCTTCTAAATGGAGACCTTCAACATATGGTGACTGATAGAATGAACCTCTTCTGGACTGTTGGCCCAATATGCCTAGTGTTCTGAGAACTGTTGATTTGGGCAGGATTTCCAGGCTTTTTTTTTTACTAAAACTGCATATCTTACCTCCTGGATGAAGCTTCTTGTCCACTCATTCTCAGGCTGAAGATCCATGGCTGAAGCCATATCAACCTTGTTCACTGCCTCCATCTTTGCTGTTTCTCTATGGTTGCCACATTTCTCACCACCCCTTTGATTATTCCCAGAACTCTTGTCATTTTTCCTTTGGAGTAGAATTTATTGCTTATTATCCTGACCTTTCCCATCTACTGTGCTGCATGAAGGCGGCATCTCATATATCATGCACCCCCAGAAGTCTTGTTTTCTCTTTTAGCAAAACTATGATGGACATTAAAGTGTCCATCATCGTTGAAAACAGCTGTCTTGCTAGATGCTGACGGTTTTTGATGCTCACATGAAATATATAATTCATAAATTTCATTTTCTGTTAGTGGCTGGTATGCAAAATACCTTTACTTCGCAAAAATACCAATTTTTGTATGTAGCAAACTGACTAATCTTTTATTAATGATAATAGTTTAATTGTAAACTCTTTTATAATTTCTAGATGCATAATTATTTTGTCAGTGAACAATGATAGTTTTATTTCTTCATTTGTAATCTTTGTACTTTTAATTTACTTTTTTGCCTTAATGCACTAGAAGAGGATGTGCAATACAATGTTAGGCTATAGGCATTGGTATGAAACATCTGTTTCTATTTTATAACATTTCTCTACAGAATTAAGAAAGCACCCTTTCTGTTTCTTTCCAGGTAAATTATTCTTTAAAATTATCAATAATTATTGTCTTTTGTCAAGAGATAATTTCCTACCTTGAGATACTGTGTTTTTTTTGTCCCAGCATTTTCCCTCAATGGTTCTCTTTTTATAAAAAATATTTAACTAAAATATGATTACAAAGTCCTGTCTCTTTCATGGTACCCCCAGCTTTTCCCCAAATTTGTGGTCTTTCTTTCTTTGACAGTAGATTTTTTCCCTCTTATACTATAACCTGATTAGAGTTTCCCCTTTTTCCATACCTCCTAGTTCATCTCTCATCTCCTTCCATCCAGGTCCTCCCCCTTTCTGTCTTTCCTTTGAAAGCAAACAAGCTTCTAAGGAATAATATTAAAATAAAATGAAATAAAACAAAAAAGATTAGCTACAATAAAACAAAAACTAACACATTGGAATTGGGCAAGGCAAACAAAGAGAAGGAAAAGAACTCAAGAGAAGGCAGAAGAATCAGAGGCGCACTCATTCCCACACTCAGGAATGCCATATAAGCACAAACCTGGAAGCCACAGAATATATGCCGAGGACCTGGTGCAGACCCCTGAAGTCTCTGCTCGTGCCACCTCAACCTGGTTCACTGTACTTTCATATGAATGTTGAGCACATTGATTTTCTTGGTGTTTTCTTGGTGTCCTCCATCCCCTCTGGCTTTTATGCTTTTTTGGTCTTTTCTTCCCTGAGCCATAAGTAGGGTGTGATTTGATGGAGACAACGCAGAGAGTGAGAGACCTTGGACCACTTGGTCCTCATCATCTTTTTGTAAAGTAAGCTACTTTGATTTTTGTTTTTAACAATTTTGAACCAACCTTGCATTTTTTTGTGCTGTATTTGTAGGGAGTACCACAAATGGACAGTAGAAAACAATTACAAGAGTCAGTTCTCTTCTTCTACCATGTGGGTTCTAGGGATCAAACTCAGGTCATCAGGCTTGGCAGCAGTTGCCTTCACCTGCTGAGCCATCTCAACCCTTACTTTTGCTTCTAAAATGTTGCTTAAAATGTTTTGAATTTATGCTGATGAATCATGTTTATGTATAATTTTCCTTTTAAAAATTATTTCCCTCAACATTTGAAATCAATGTTATGCTTAACTTGGAAATTCTTCTCCCCCACTCTTTTTCTTCCTCAGGATTGTTTATATAAAGATTTATATATTTTTTTCCTCATAAATTGCTGGTAAACTTACTGTGTTGTCTAACTTTATGGTAGCTTCACAGGGAACCTTGACTGGGAAAATATCCTCACCAGATTGGCCTTTGGTCAAGTCTGTGGTCCATTTCCTTGATTGATGGTTGATGTGGGAGGGCCAAGCTCACTATGGCCAATGCCATCCCCGGGCTGGTTGTTCTAGGCAGGATAAAAAGGCACTCTGAGCAAGTTGTGAGGACCAAACCAGTAAGCAGCATCAGTTCCTACCTCTAGGTTCCTGCCTTGGATTCCTACCCTGACTTCTCTGGATGATGAACTATAAATTGTAAGATGAAATAAACCCTTTCCTCCCTACATTGTGTCAATCATGGTGTTTCTTTTCTCCTCCTCCTCCTCCTCCTCCTCCTCCTCCTCCTCCTCCTCCTCTTCCTCCTCCTCCTCCTCCTCCTTCTTCTTCTTTTTCTTTTTCTTCTTCTTCTTCTTCTTCTTCTTCTTCTTCTTCTTCTTCTTCTTCTTCTTCTTCTTCTTCTTCTATCATTGCAATAGAAATCCTAAGACACCTACTAATTAAACCATCTGAATTTGAAATTTTGTGGGTTTTTAATGCAAATTTCATTTGTGTAATACTTAGATGAGCTTATTCAGTTTTCCCCTGCAATTCATTTAATTCTATCACTAAAAATGCCCATTGCTTTCTTTTTATACTATTAGAGAGGACACTATAATGAGCTTTTAAAAAACTACATGTGGCTGCATTCCTGGAGGCCTGCTGGCATCAGGAACAATTAGACCTGCCAGCATCTGGGACAACCAGGTAGGACTCTACTCCAGGTCCCTTGCCTCCCAGATCTCCTTAGGCACACCCAAACTGCACTCTGTCCCTTGTACTCCAATTCTAGCCCAGAACACTGTCTGCATTCTTAGAGGCATACAGGCAGCAGGAACATCCAATTTAGACCCATCCCTGCTAAATGCCCAGCCTGCCAAGTTCCCCTGGGGCATGTCCAACCGAGGTGAATTGCACTCCATCCCTTGAGATCCATTGTCCAGTCCACAGATCTGCCTGCATTCCAGGAGGCCTGCTGGTACCAGGGACTGCCAAGTAAAATTCCTCCCTACCAGTTCCCTGCCATTTAAGTTCCCATAAATTACACCCAACAGCAGTAAAATGCACCCTGTCCCCCGATCTCTATTTCCTGGCCCACAACTCTGTGTACATTCCTGGTGGCCTGCTAGCACCAGGGACATCCAAATAGCTAAAGGCCAGCTTAAGAACACAACCAACAAGAACCAGGGCAATGTGGTATCAGCAGAGCCCAGCTATCCTGCTACAGCAAGCCCTGGATATCCTAACACAGGTGCTAGTATGAGGTCTCTCCAATTTCCTTATGACATCTCAGTTCTGAACATTTATGCCCCAAATGCACAGGCACCCACATCTGTAAAAGAAATATTACTAAAGCTTAGATCACACATAGAATCCTACACATTAATAGGGTTCTCATTAGTGGACAGGTCATTGAGACAGAAACTAAACAAAGAAATAATGAAACTAACAGACATTATGAATCAAATGGATCTAATAGATATCTACAGAATATTTCACGCAAATGCAAAAGAATATACCTTCTTCTCAGCACCTCATAGAACCTTCTCCAAAATTGACCATGTAATCATACCTCAAACAAGTCTCAACAGATACAAGAAAATTAAAATAACACTTTGTATCTTATCAGACCACCATAGATTAAAGCTGAACTTCAACAAAAACAGAAACAACAGAAAGCCTACAGATTCATGGAAACTGAACAACTCTATACTTAATGATCACTGGGTCAGGGAAGAAATAAAGAAATTAAAGACTTCCTAGAATTCAATAAAAATAAAGGTACAGCATACCCAAACTTGTGGGAAACAATGAAAGCAGTACTAAGAGGAAAGTTCAGAGCACTAAATGCCTTCATAAGGAAATGGGAGAGATCTCATACAAGCAATGTAACAGCACACCTGAAAGCTCTAGAACAAAAAGAAGCAAACACACCTAAGAGGAGTAGATGGCAAGAAATAATCAAAATCAGGGCTGAGATCAATAAATTAGAAACAAAGAGAAGAATACAAAGAATCAACAAACCAAAAGCTGGGACTTTGAGAAAATTAACAAAATAGACAAATCCTTAGACAAACTAACTAAAAAGGAGGGAGGGAGGGAGAGAGAGAGAGAGAGAGAGAGAGAGAGAGAGGGAGAGAGAGAGAGAGAGATTGCAAATTAAAAAAAAATCAGAAATGTAAAGGAGACAGAACAACAGATACCAAGGAATCATTAGATCTTACTTAGAAAACCTGTACCCCACAAACTGGTAAACATAAACAAAACATATTATTTTCTTGATAGATATCACTTACCAAAATTAAATCAAGATCAAGGGAGCAATTTAAAGAGACCTATAACCCCGAAGAAAATTGAAGCAGTCATTAAAAGTTTCCCTACCAAAAGAAGCTCAGGACCAGATGGTTTACCATTATTCCCCAAACTATTCTACAAAAGAGAAACAGAAAGAACATTGCCAAACTAATTCTGTGGCCACAGTCACCCTGATACCTACATCACACAAGGACTCAACATAGAGAATTTCAGACCAATTTCCCTTATGAACATTTATTCAAAAAATGCTCAACAAAATTCTTGTACACTGAATCCAAGAACACATCAAAAATATTGTGTGCCATGATCAAGTAGCCTTCATCACAGGGATGTAGGAATGGTGTTGGGCATATGAAAATTCATTAATGTAATCCACCATATAATCAAACTGAAAGAAGAAAACCCTACACAATCATCTCATTAGATGCTGAAAAAGCCTTTGACAAAAATCCAACACCCTTTTATCATAAAAGTCTTGGAGAGATGAGGGATACAAGCTGCATACCTAAAAATAATAAAAGCAATATATAGCAAGCCAATAGCCAACATCAAATTAAATGGAGAGAAATTCAAAGCAATTCCATTAAAATCTGGGATGAGACAAGGCTGCACACTCTCCCCCTATCTATTCAACATAGTACTAGAAATTCTAGCCAGAGCAATAAGACAAGTAAAGTAGACAAAGTGATACAGATTGGAAAGGAAGAAGTTCCAGTATTGCTATTTGCAGATGATATGATAATATACATAAGGGACCCCCACAAATTTGATCAGAGAACTCTTACAGCTGATAAACACCTTCAGCAAAATGGCTGGATACAGAATTAACTAAAAACAAAACAAAAAACCCCCAAAATAATCAGTAGCCCTCCTTTATACAAACAATAATTGAGATGAGGAAGAAATTAGGGAAAGAACACCCTTTATAATAGCCACTAATAATATAAAATATCTTGGTGCAACTCTAACTGAGCAAGTAAAAGGCTTGTGTGAGAAAAAATTGAGGAAATATCAGTAGTGATAAAAACTGCATGGTATTGGTACAGTGACAGGCAGGTAGATCAATGGAATAGAATCGAAGACCCAGAAATGAACCCACACACTTATGGTCACTTGATCTTTGACAAAGGAGCTAAAACCATACAGTGGAAAAAAGACAGCATCTTCAACAAATGGTGCTGGTTCAACTGTTGATCTACATGTAGAACAATGCAAATTGACTCATTCCTATCTCCCTGTACAAAGCTCAAGTCCAAGTGGATCAAGAACCTCCACATAAAACCAGATACACTGAATCTAATAGAATAGAAAGTGGGGAAAAGTCTAGAACACATGGGCACAGGGGAAAAGTTCCTGAACAGAACACCAATGGCTTATGCTCTAAGATCAAGAATTGACAAATGGGACCTCATAAAATTGTAAAGGACACCGTCAATAGGACAAAATGGCAACCAACAGATTGGGAAAATATCTTTACCAATCCTACATCCAGTAGAGGGCTAATATCCAATATATTCAAAGAAGTTAGACTCCAGAGATCCAAATAACCCTATCAAAAAATGGGAAACAGAGCTAAACAGACAATTCTCAACTGAGGAAACTCAAATAGCTGAGAAACACCTAAAGGAATGTTCAACATCCTTAGTCATCAGGGAAATGCAAATCAAAGCACCCCTGAGATTCCACCTCACACCAGTCAGAATGGCTAAGATCAAAAACTCAGGTGACAGCAGATCCTGGTGAGGATGTGAAGAAAGAGGAACATTCCTCTATTGCTGGTGGGATTGCAAGCTTGTACATCCACTCTGGAAATCAGTTTGGCGTACCCTCAGAAAATTGGACATAATATTACCCGAGGACCCAGCTATAACACTCTTGGGCACATACCCAGAAGATGCTCCAAATATAATAAGACACATGCTCTACTATGTTTATAGCAGCCATATTTATAATAACTAGAAGCTGGAAACAACCCAGATGTCCCTCAACAGAGGAATAGATACAGAAAATGTGGTACATTTACACAATGGAGTACTACTCAGCTATTAAAAACAACGACTTCACGAAATTTGCAGAGAAATGGATGGAACTTGAAAATATCATCCTGAGTGAGGTAACTCAGTCACAAAAGAACAAACATGGTATGTACTCACTGATAAGCAGATGTTAGCCCAAAAGTTCAGAACAACCATGATTCAATTCATAGCAACTGTTGGACTGAGGGTCGAATTGCAGATGGAGGAGTTGGAGAAGGGACTGAAGGAGCTGAGGGAGTTTGCAGCCCCATGGGGAGGGAGCAACAGTGCCAACTGGTCAGGACCCCCTGTGCTCCCAAAGACTGGACCATCAACCAAAGAATGCATATGGAGGGACCCATGGTACTGGACACATATGTGGCAGAGGAAGGCCGTGTTGACCATCAGTGGTAGGAGAGGCCCTTGGTTCTGAGAGTGTTAGATGCCCCAGTGTAGAGGAATGCCAGGGAGGGAAGATGTGAGTGGGTGGGTGGGTGGGGGAGCACCCTCATAGAGGCAGGGGGAGGGGGGATGGGATAGGGGGTTTCCAAAAGGGAGACCTGGAAAGGGGAAAACATTTGAAATTTAAATAAAGTATCAAAAATAAAAAAGAAATATATTATGCACATGAATACAAATTTCATAATGAAATCCTTCATTGTACGTGATTTATATATGTAATAAATCAGTTTTCAAAATATATATCTTAATAAACATCTACTATCTCAAAGTCAGGAATTTGGCTGTCAGGTTCTTTCTTGGGGTCTCATAGAGTTGGCTGCTGGGCTTGAGTCATTGGAAAAGTTTGGTGACGGCTAAAGGTTCATAGTGTGGCTGCCCAGTGCATGTTGTCATTTGGTAGAAGGCATTAGTTTTTTCCCATTGAACATTTTCAATGAGCTGCTTGAATAACCTAGGAAACATTTCCCTCAGAATAAATAGAGAGGGAGAAGAGGAGGGGAGGGGAAAGGAGGAACAGAAGGGGGGAGGGAGGAGAGAGAGAGAGAGAGAGAGAGAGAGAGAGAGAGAGAGAGCGAGCGAGCAATGTTGTTGCTGATTTACTGACTCTGGTCCATACTAAAGGGAAGGAGAAAGAACTGGGCCTTATTCTTTGAAGTAACAAGAATGAAACTGTGAAGATATTTAAAACCACCAAAGCCTCTCTGCAAGTCCACTTTTAGTGGACCAATCTCCTTGGCATCAGCTTTCAAAAATAAGTGTCTCAAGAGAAGTTCTCAGCTTACTGAAGTCACAGAGGCAAATGGGATCAGCTGGTGAGTCTGTGGTGCTGGGACTCCAAGCTATCATGCACCTGCTACCCTTGGTGTCCAGTCTCCAGTGCTCTGGCTACTATCCAAGTTTAAGACTCATGTCTTAATTATGTAAATGGATAGATTATGCCATCAAGGGCTCTGGTAAGCCAATTACTAAACAAGAACTCAATGCCACTGAAGTCAAGATTAATGAGTCCCAAAGCTACTAACATTCTGATCGTAATTACCACAGTGAGCATCTGACTTCCACAGACCACCTGGAAAGGAAGAGAGGGCCCTGTCATTGTGAATGATGCATTGAAATCCTGTCCCAGATTTCTTTTCCAATGGATACTGAAGCTGGAAGAATTTCTGCCATTCATCCTCCCCGTCACTAGTTATTCTGTATCTACTCAATCAGCTTTAAAAGCTCAGGTGCTGGAAGTGACTGAATGGACTATTACACTTGTTGACAGTGGGAAGGCAGGGACTTTAGCCAGAGTCTTTGATCAATCGGATGTGGCATTTGAATCAGAGGACAAACTCGGTTCAGGGTTTCACTAGGGACTCTTCTCCATCTGTTTTTCCTGTGATGCCCCTAATGACAGATAAGACTGAACAAGAGCTTCCTGAACTTCCAGGCTCCTGGAGACAGAAGAGCGATTCCTTCTCCATCCTCCCCTTGCAAGATCCTGGACTCAGCCTCTCTTTCTTTATGTGGGCATTTTTTCTTTAATCACAAATTGCCTGGTCTCATCTGCTCTTTTGTTCCAGTCTCGCTTCAAGAATAGCCACATACAATCGATTTTCTGCAACAATTACATAATATTGTTATAGACTAGGATGGGCACATCTTTAGCAAAATGATGAGTTTTCTCCCCCCTGGCACTCGGAACTGTAGCCAAGACCGAAATAAAGCCATAGGAGAAGCACAAATGAATCCTGTATTCCAATTAGATACACCGAGTTGCAGAGCATACACATCCTGACACTGCAGTTTGAAAGTCCCAGGTTGCAGGATTGACCAATCTGCATCTTCTCCCTGCCCTCTATTCTGACCCCTGTCTCTCTACTCTCATTTATATAAGGTGAGAAGGAGATGCTGTGTAGGGTTTCTGAGATGTGAACAAATATATATTCACTTTAAATAGGGTGCCAAAGGCCAAAGAAACCACCAGAAGTGTATTTGGGTCACCTTCAGGAGTGTGAATAAAGAGTTACTTCTAAGAATGTGGATGACTCAAAAGAATTTATATCATACAAAAGCCAACCCCAGCATGGGCAATGAGTCACAAAGCTGTATTTTTGGAGCTTCCTAGACAACTTGTAGGCACCTCAGCCTAAATCTCCTCTTCCTAGCCATTGCTGCTGCTTATATAACTTTGGGGAGGGGCTTTGTGAATCTTGTAACTTTCAGGAGCCACCTGAACCTAGTGAGTTTTGTTTACTTCTTGAGTCTTGTGAACCTCCTACTCTGTTCTGGAAGGAGTGCTTCATTTTGAGGTAATAGCTTCACAGACAGGGTCTGTGGAATAACTGGAGGTGCTTCCAACCTTTCCCCTTTGATCTTTGAAGGGTAGAAGGGTAGAATAACCTTTCATGTTGATTGACCTAAAGGGGTGTGAGATGAGAAGGGGTCAGGGCTTTGAGCTATCAGGCTGGCTGCTAGAGCAAGTGATGAGATTTCTCAGAGATGGCAGGGCCATAGCCCACGTTGGTGGAGACCTTACCTTTTTCTGAGTGCATCTTTATATGAAAGGAAAACCTGGTTGAGTTGAACATTCCTCCAATTAAGAACCATACAGTCCACATGGGGACTGCCACACCAGCACTGACACTGAATTCCCACAGGACCAGATCTAGCAAGATTGGAGAAACTCTTTCATGACTTCTGCTCGCTCCTCTCTGGGCTGAGGTGTCTGTCATCTCCCTATCCTTTTTCCTGCTCCCAAGTCTCAAAGAGCTAGACACAAAAGAAAGAGGGTAAGAGAAGTGAAAAGAGACACCACACAACTCCTACCTCTGGTCCCTAGAGCCACAGTCTTCCTGGGCCTTGAGATGGCAGTGAGAGGAAGAGCTTTGAAACAAACACAAAGCTTGAGTCTGAAACTAACTAGACTGAGTGTTTAATAATGGAAAGTGACAGGAGCATTCACTTTTTTTTTCTGAAAATATTAGTAAGTGATGGGAACAGGGGATTCAACAGAACATAGCAGAAAGCCAAGCCTGGGAAACAGGAACTTTCATGTCTACACCCTACTGTGCTGAGACTCTTCCACAAACCACTGTGTGCTATTCTGGTCGGGGTCCCTAGACAACTCCATGGCAAGAGATGAATCTCGAATTTTCACAAGCATCCAAAAATGACTAACCTTTCCCTCTGTCATAGCAGAAGTCAGTCAGTGAGAGGCCTTGCAGGTGAACAGTTGGGCCACATTTCTTGTTAGCTTTGGTAAGTGGAGACCTTCAATTTAGGATTCATTTCTGAGGAATTTATTCACCGAATGTTGATGGAGCACTGTTTATGTGTTGGCTTTGTTTCCAGGTTGACCTTATCTAATAGGCAGACATTATCCTTTCCTTGATGGACCTTACAAATCAGTGAAAATGGAAGAAAGGGAGACTACTACCCCTGAAGCTTGCTTTAAGACAGTGGTTCTCAACCTTTTTAATGCTGAGACCCTTTAATGGTTTAATCCTTCATGTTGTGGGAACCATAAAACCCACTTCATTGCTACTTTGCAACTGTAATTTTACTACTGTCATGAATCATATTGTAAATACTTCTGGAGAAGTTTGCCAAAGGGATTGTGGTCCACAGGCTGAGAACTGCTTCAAGGGATGAAGACTGAGCGATGGTGAGGTAGGGATAACATGTGGTGGGAGAACTTTCCAAGAAGTGAGCAGAGCAGGTCCTGGAGCAGAGAGACAGAGAGTGTGGTGTGTTTAAGAGGACCTAGGAGGTTTGGTTTGGACACAAAGATGATAGAACATGGGAGGAAGGCTAAGGAATAAAGAGGGGAGAGTAGAAAGGGAGGGGAAGCCTCAAGGGGATAATTCAGAATGCGTGAGGGGGTCCACTGAAGGATCATTTACTGTTATGTTGTCTGAAACTTGATGACAGCTTAGATGTCAGACAGTAGATTATCACTAACAACACTAGTAAAACAGAACATTGCTTGGCCATAATAATGAGACATTGGGGGTGATATATGGATATGAAAAGATGTTCAGTGCACATTGTCAAATAAAAATCAGGATATACAATTATATGCACAGTACACTCTAAGCTTTATTTTAGAAATTATGCCAAGATCCCAGGGAATTACATATCAGCCAGTTAAACTGTGGGTACCCCACTCTGCTGGGATCACACTAAATTTTGTTCCTTAGTTTTTAATCCAGCTGTGGTTTCTCCTAAATTTTATTGTATGCAAGTTATAAAGAAGAAGTGAATTTTCCCAGGAAACATAACCACTAAAATATAGACTTGAAGTCTTGGTGCCAGGAAAATCCTAACTCTGTGATACAAGAAGAAAATTACTCAAAATTGAGAAGAGGAAGTTGATGTAAATACATCGGACATAAACTATCAATCAACATTATGGGGCTCACTAAACTCTCAATGGTCACAAAGATTGTGTCTGTTCCCTTCTCACAAATGCACCTGATGCTTTGCCCCACCACATAGAGCAGTGGCTAGGCCTCAGGAAGTACCAGTTTCCCAGACCACTTTCATGATGGCTCTTAGAAGCTTCAATGGCTCTTTTGTTTCACTCAAATACTTCTTGGTCCACTAAGATTTGCAAAATTTAGCTGATGGTTTCACCAAGGCTCATTCAAGGCTTTAGGAATACCAATGGGCTTGTAGCTTTGGCTAAGAAATGGGTCTCTGGTCGTAGTAGTGTGACTCCATCTGGGAATTGCTTATACATGTCTACTGTTATGAACGTACATCCTTGTTTTATGGGAACTTGAGAGGGGAAGAAGATAGTGTCTGTTCTTTTGCCTGGCAACATTTCTGTGTTTGTTAATACAGTTTCCATTTGCTCTAGATATTTTTAATCAGAGTCAGTTTGAGACTCAGTTATTATTTGTACCTTGAGTTCAGTCTGACTTTTGGTTATGGTCTTTCATAACACTATGGACCTTTGCCCATCAATCTGTCTGTCATCACTATGTCTGATCCTTGGTTGCTATTGGTCCCTTTGCCACCAATTCCCTTTCTGAACAACTTTTGGTTTATCCAATTGACACTACATCTTTGGTCCACCTCATGTTTCATCTGGGTGAGGATTCTTCAGTACTGCAGTTTGCATGTATCTTGATCCAATTTTCTCTGAAACAAACAAACAAACAAACAAACCATAGACTTCCCCACAGGAGGTTTAATTGTGATGACATCAATGCTGATTAATAGGGTGATCTTCTAAAATTGTCACACCTTTTCAGAACACCAGTTTCTGTTCTCTGAACCTGGACTGGAAGATGTAGGATTACATAGAATCCTAAGAGCTTGACTTACCGACCATTGTATGCATCCAATAAGCATTTAATATGCATCTATGAAGCACCAGTTCTGCACATGACATTCTGTTAGACATGAAACAAATACCAGTTTTTACTCTAGTGCTTAATTATCAATAACACCGTGCCAAGGAATTTAGCAAGGACCATTGTCTAGTGCTTCTAGTGTTTAATCCACAAGAATTTTGTTACCATTTTGTCCATTAATATTATCAAATATTTACCAAATTACTATGATAAACCCAGTGAGGATAAAATGACCAACAAAGACCTTCTCTCACACAACTATTCAGATAAAAACACAGAGATAAAAACATGAAGATTTGTAAACCTAGGAATGATGGGATTTGTGTCATTAAAGGAACAATTCCTTCCCCTAAGTGGTTGGAATGCCACTTAGGGGAAATACCCTAATGCCATTTTTGCCTGCTATGTTCTCCTATAAAACTTGGCACCCCTAGATAAAGAAAATACACTGACCTGTGGATTTGGGTTTTGTGTACTCCCCTGCATATTCTTTTTGCCCTGGCTAGCTCTTAGCACGATAGGTGTTCACATGTTCAAATGCCCCACTAGGCTGTCAAGGATCCTACCAGTGTTCTTATATTTGTATCCTGAAAGCATAAAGCATGTATTTGATAAGTATTGGTTGGATAAACCCTGGGAAGAGCAGGTTCAAGGAAGTGAGGAATACAGTCAGACTATAGGAAAATGAGGCAAGAAAGACAGGTGAGTCTGGAAGACAGTAAGAAAAGACATGTCTCACCCAATAGATCAGTGAGATAGTGGTAGGTAGAAATGGCCATGGAGGAGGCTCAGGGTGAGGTGGGATTAGGGTTGTTTTGTAAGATGGGAGAGATACACATGTTTAAATGTTGATGGGAAGGGTCTGAAAGGAGGAACAAGATCTCTGAGACTTTATTAGTTATGGATGCAATGATGTAATAAACTGCTTCCAATCTCAGTGGTTCATAGTAATATTAAATACTTCTTGAGCTCATACATCGACAGGCTAGCTGTATGGTTCTGTATTACATTGCAGGTTTATGTGTATGAGTCTGTTTCATTCTCCTCAAACTCCAAAAGACAGATTCTTTTCCTAGTATTGGTAAAGGCTGAAGAAGGAGGGCCAGAACTATCTGAGGTCTTCTAAGGCTCTGGCTCAGAACCAGCCCATTATATCATTGCCCACACTGCTATCCAAAACAAGTCACATGGAAATCTCAGTCTCAACTACCATAAAGCAGAGAAAAAGAGTACTCTGCCTGCAGTGAACCATAGCAAAGAGGGGGAGGAAGTAAGAATTGTAGATTAATAATAGAGCTCAGAATGACAAGAGAATAAAATGTTGGCAGGAAAGTAAGTAATTCAAATGATAAACCACAAGGTCCAAGCTAAATGGTGAGGGAGGAAAGTGGAGGCTCTGATGACACAGAGAATAATAGAAGATGACCAGGCAAAGATGAATGAGGATACAAGCGGCTGAGCAGGAAAGGTGAAGTAAGAAACTGAGGAGCTATTGAGATGATGCCCAGATTCAGGTCGTAGTTAGAGAATTGATAAGATATGAAGGAAGTAGCAGCTAAGGAGAATCCTGGCAGAGGCCTAGAAGTTAGAGAGGTGGTCCATGCAATGGATAGACATGCACTCAAATGACAGCTGGACCAAGGGGTACACCAAGGGGACCAAGAGGTAAGACAGAGTACCCAGTGAAGAGAGTGTGTTAGTAGGGGATCTTAGAAGAAAAGATGGGGGTGTGACCCTTCCTACCCCTGGAATCATCGGCTGATATTGGTCCATGATGGCAAATGGAGCAGAGACAACACACACACACACACGTGTGTGTGTGTGTGTGTGTGTGTGTGTGTGTGTACTGGGGGAGGAGTTGGAGGGTTGTTACAAAGCCTTGTGAGTCCCACTGGCATGGAGAGGCACTCCAGGAATCTCAGGTGCTAGCTGAACAGGTAATTACCTGGAGAAAGGAAGTTGAGCCTGTAATCTTAACCAAGGCTCTGTGACATCCAGCAGGTAAAGACGTGTGGGAGCTAAGGTCAAAGAAGGGGAATCCCTGCTAGTAAAGGGAGTCCTCCATTTTTCAATGAGTCCAGAAGGCTATTGGGACAAAGATAGACTTCAACCTTAATTAGCAGAGTTTTCCCACATGGAAGAAAGGTGCTATCCTAATCTGAGAGTGGAGGGAAGATGTTTGTGCATAGTATTGGAGAGGGTAGAGGATGCCATCCTTGGCTCCTGATGGAGATCTCTGTGTTGAAGTAGGAAGAACAGACCCCAGTGTGAAGCCTGCAGGGGAAGCAACAGTCTCAAAGAGAGAGCAGAGTTGCAGTTAAGGCGAAGAGTTCACTTGAAGAGTCTTCTGGAAGAGCAACAGTTGTTTACCAGAGAGTTAGTTCTAAAACAAATTTTGGGATCTTGTGTTTGGATGGAACAAGTCCAAGGCAGTGGGAGAAAAGCAGTCAGTTTTGGGGCAAGATAGCAAGGGTAGGAGGTATGGCTGACTCAATGTGAAGAAGAGCATTCCAGGCCTTTTGAAAAGAAAGAATTCAAGGCCCAATGAACATACTGACAATGAATAATTTCCAAGATTCTTACTATACAAGGTGAACAACAGATACTCTTGGAGAAAAACCTGCCCTAAATATCTCTCTCTCTCTCTCTCTCTCTCTCTCTCTCTCTCTCTCTCTCTCACACACACACACACACACACACACACACACACACACAAAAGAAAGAAAGACAATGAAAGGGAAAGAAGAAAGGAAGAAATAGAAAACTCTTGAAATTGTTTAATATGTACCTCAGTGAAGTTGAGGCCAGTGGTGGAAATGTATAGAGATGGAAAGAGATACCTTATATGAATGAATAAAGTAAGAAGCAAATGGATCATTCTTTGTATTGATAAGATTACAGCTCTTATCTTCTGATGGGGCAAAGGGGAAGGTTAGCACTCCACAGTGCTTAAGTCATAGAGATCAGCTTCATTGTCTCCAAAGTGAAGCAATTACCTGCCTAGAAACCTCAGAACCTTTGTTTATGAGTTTTCATTTCTCATTAACCTTCATAGGGCTTGCCCTGATAATTAAATCACACATATTATATACCAGTTCATCTTCACCAATTAAGATGATAATTAGCTTTCACATTCTGCCAGGTATTTACCAACACTCTATGAAAAGGCGCTTAATGAAACAATCACCACGTGTAATCGCATTAACAAGGGAGGAACCTGTGGGGGAGGATTTGAAAGGTTTAATAGTAGAGCAGAGAATAATGGGACTTCAAGGCAAGCACAGAATCCGTAAGGGCTGTCACAGTCTCATGGCATTTGAAGACAGGCATGGGACATCTGGGAAGATGGTACTCTGGCAGGTCATAGGAATAGGAAGCTGGTGTCTGCAAGAGTATGAGCTGTAGGCTTTGACATTGATAGAATGGTGGTCAACAACAAGTATCACTTGACAAAAGCCTGCGTGGTGTAAGGTAGAGTGCTGGGTGTAAGGTAGCATGCCTGGTGCTTTGTAAACCTCGGGCCAATTAGTTTATATGAAAATCTTATGAGGGAGGTGTTACCATTTGAACCCCAAATGTCTCCTATAGGCACTATAGGTAGGTAGAAGTAAGTCACTGGGAGAGAAGTTGTCTGAAGGTTAAAGCCCTACCTCTGGTCCCAGCTACTCTCTGCTTCCCGTCCCACCACAATTTGAGGATCCTCCATCACATTCTTCCTCCATCACATGCTCCAGCCATCATGTCTTCCTCCACACTGTAGACGGAAGTTTCTCTAAAACCCTGCAAATTCCCTAAAATCCTTCCTATTCCTTTAAGTCATTTGCTTCATGCCTTTTGTTCATGATGAAAGGGAACTAAATAGCAGATACTGTCCATAGCTGTGACTTCCAAAGGACAGTGACACAAAGAGGCTAAATAGCTTTCCAAACGTCCTGTGGATGGAAAGAGCAAAGCTGAGTCTTGAATGCGATGCTCCTCCATATGGTGGGAGACCGATGGGAAACAAGAGTTTCTGAGGACAGCAGTACCCAATACTGCCTAGTGGCATCCACAACAGCTTAGGCCATGGGTAGTAAATACAAGGCACATATGTAGGCTGTCTCTCCTGGAGCCATCCTACTCCCAGACATCTCTAGTATATCATGAATTTTTCCCACTGAGCACAGATGAGGCTTACTGCTTCTTGCCATAGCACTTCAGGTGGCCAATCAGGACTGATATTCGAGATGAAACCTCTTTGCCATCACTGACTTAGAGGCCCCGTGAAAACAGGTGAAAACACAGATTTTGGCATTTGTATAAGTTTAAGATCATGCCTTTCCCTTTTCAAGAGATTCTCAAAGCTGTTTCACTGTCAGTGAACTCTGAAGGACTGTGATGTCTCAATGGGATTCTATCTGCTAATGGAGGAAATCAGAGAACCTGAAACAGTGGTTTCCAGGGAGGTGCTTGCTTCCTTCTCTCACAGTGGCCACTAGCAAATTCAGACTTGGCTCAGGGCCAAGTGTAGATTTCTTAAGGTCTTAGAAACACTTCTGTTGGAGAAAGACAGTGAATGGGCCAGTCATCCAGATTTTAGGGGAGGTACAGATGTAGAAGGCCCGGTGTCAGAGACTGAATGTGGCTAGATGTGTGCCAAAGAGCAGTCCAGCAAAGGTTTTGAGTGAGGCCTCATGGAATAAAAAGGTCAGTAAGTCTATTCTAGAAGACACTGAGAATTCTGAGGCCAGGCTCAACCTGGATGCAAAACTCAACCTTAAATGACCTAGGCAAGAGGCCCAAGGAGCCCTGGGATAAAGACTGTGTACTAGACAAATAGACTGTGTCTTGGTTGGCCTTTTCATTATTTTCCATTTCATTATTTTTCCATTGGGGCTCTGTTTGATTTTCCCTTAGTTTTCTACAGTTGTAAAATATCATCTTCTTTATTGATCTAAGTGGAAAAAAGAACTGCCCACAACAAAGAAGGAAGGAGAGGAGTTGTGAGTGCTGTGGAGGCCACTGGCCATCTCGAGAAGAACCATGGATCTGGAAGGCATGGGAGGCCACTTGGAGATGGGGAAGGGTACTCAGGGAAGCAGCTATCAGTGGCCTTTAAGGTCTTCCTCTGACTTAGGGTTCTTTCTGTATAATTAAATGAACCATTGACTATTTCCCTTGAGCTTTAGCACTCTCCTGTCTCGTTTACCCCATTGAAGTCTTGGATCCTGGGGAAAAGAAAGGAAATCAGTGTTTAGAACTAGGTATCAGGGTTATGGGGGATGTTAGGCTCTTTTGAGGAAAGGACTGGAGGCTTTCTTAGGTCACACCAAGTAAGTGTAAGGGAAGGGAAGAATGGCTGAGAGGAAGGACACAGCATTGGTGACTAGAAATATTCAACCACAGGGCCAGGCCTTAAGGATGCCAAGAAGGGTTCCAGCCTAGCCTCATATGAAGGCTAGACCAAGTCCAACAGGTTCTAGCTCTTCACTGGCATGCCCTTTGCTCTATATGTCTGCCCTTTTGTATTTATCTATTTCCCAAGCCATGGAAAAATTCTCCTGTTCTACTCTCATCTCTTCCTCATTTATAATTTTAGATTGCTCTGAAATGTCACTTACTCATGGTAAGCCAGCTGCAATTAAATGTTTTCCTTTGTAAGAGTTGTCATGGTAGTGAAAACCACCAAAGGTATTCACAATGGAAGATTCTTCTCTAATAAGAAACAGAATTAGCCAAAATCAATCAGTCAATCAATCAATCAATCAATGAACGAATCAAACCAAATCTACTTTTGTCTTCAAATTGTCTGCTTCAATGTCCTGCAACCTACTTTTTATACTGTTGAGCGTTCCAACATCTCTAATCTTGTTTGGTTGTGTGAGGTCTTGACCTTGGTTCTCACTCATACTTCTAACTAGGCTCACTGACTTCTCCTTGACAGAAGCCCTTGTTTCTATATCTTGATCTCTGCTTTGGACTTTCTGTTCTACCTGTCAGATCCCCAGCAGGAAACAGATGGCAGGCTCAAATGGGATCATTTGAAATGAATTTAGTAAGAAAGATTATTACAAATGTGTAGGTAGCATGTAGAAGGATCAGAAGGAATAGTGTAGCTTTCTGGGTCTAGTGACAGTGGGACTCCATTGCCATTTGATGGAGCTAAAGGGGCTAACAGGAAGCAATTACTGTCTGAGAGGAAGTTGGGGGGGGGTGAGAGCATGAGAGCTGTGAATGGTGAAGGAGTGATACGAAGCTACAGGAATGACCGGCAAGTACCCAGTTAGAGTCCTGGAAGGCAGAGGGCAGCATCCTTGATGCAATCCATGCCGAGACATGAGTTGGAGAAAAGAGAGGATACCTAGAGGGGCAGATAAGAGACCTCTCAATTACAGGATTTTTCTCCCTGGCAGCCATCTTCAATCCATAATTATTGCATGCTTCAGCTGCTACCTACATTTCCTGCCTTGCGTTTTGCTGATTTATGTGACGACTGGCAGAAATCTGGGAAGAGGGAAAAGAAGTTTGTATGATAATAAAGGGAGGGCGTAAGGGTAAGGGCTGTGAGGTATGGCTGGCTGGCTCATCTAACTAGTAGAGGATGATGTTTGGAGGACTAAGAGAAAGACATCAAGATGGTGCAACAATGGCATAGGCAGGTCCAGATTGAGGAGCACAGATGGTCTATCCAGTGGGTTAGGCATGTCATATGACTCTTGGACAAGATTAATAGACTTCAGCAGATAAATTCAGCTCAATGTTCATAAGTATCTTCTTCTGCAGTTCCATGCTAGACATTAAGAAACTGAAGATGGAGAAGAAAATTCTTTCCAGAGCCAGATATGGAGATGCACACCTGTAATGCTTACTCTCAGGAGACAGGGGCAAGGGGATTATGAGTTTTAGGCCAGCCTGGGATACACAGTGAGGCATCCTTTCTGATTAGGAAAAAAAACACCCTTTGTAATCATTTCAATACAATATGAAGTATTATTATAGAGAGGTATCAAGGGGTTTTGAGGATTCCCCACATCCTGATCTCGGACTTGCTGGAGAGAAATATTCTAGAGCTCCTTCAGAGGATGAGAGTCAGGTCAAGAAAGGAGGGACAGGCAAGACCTGTGAATGGCAGGGCTGCAGCGTGGATAGGCATTGCTGTGGAGGAAAAGGAGAGGTTAAATAAATGGTGAGAGAGTTGGGTGAAGATAGGGTAGAGGCATTCTTTGGCAGCTTGGGTACCTTGCCCAAGAGCAAACGAGTAGTACACGCCATGGTGAGACCAACAGCCAGGTCTTTGCATTTGTGGGATCCTCTCTAGAGGCTGGGGAAAACTGGATTTGAGGGGCAATTGAGGACACATTTGAAATAGAACAGGCTGGTGAAAGTGAGGGCCCAGGCTAGGCAAGACTGTCCACTAGGACTGACCCCAGAGAGGCTCACAGAGCACCACAGAGCCTCACAGAGCCTCTCAGAGCCTCACAGTGGAAGCTGTGCTCAAAATTCATCTCACCCAGACACCTAACATGGGACTAAGAGTCCTCCTAGCCAGGCCCATACACTGCAGCTGCTGTTCTTCATTGTTATCTAACAGAACAGAAATTATCCCTGAACTGCCAAAGGATCATAGATTTCAGCAGATAATTCTTTGCTGAGGTAATTAAGGATTTCTGAAGTGCTCAGGAAGCCTAGAGAGTTCTGAAGTTTCTGACCTAAGTAGCAAAGGAATGTAGGAGGGTTGGTGGAATGACCTACTTCTTTAGGAAAGGTCTGTGGGACACTGTAAGGAGCTGTGGATGATGGGGAAGATGGCTTCCTCCTTAGCTGGAGAGCCTCACCTGTCCCCCATGAAAATGAGATACCCATGGAAGTAGATAGGTGTACTCCACAGTTCCTACTAAGTTACCCACTTGAGATGGGATAACTCATCCCATCTGGATGGTGGATAATCCCAGCAAACTTAACTCAGGGGCACCTCAACATGGATGTTCTTTCTCAAGGACTTCCACTGCACGATCATGTACAGTTCCCACCACGACTTTCAAAAATAAATAATTGCCCTCATCTTGAAGTACAGGAAGTTGACATTCCATCAGGCAATGTGTTCTGTACCACAAATCCAGGCCATGCCCATGACACTGACTAAGAAAGCACAGACTCCTGTTGCAGGAAACACCGGATCTCCATCTCTGAGGGGGGGATTGAAACATGGACAAGAAGCTCTGACTACTCGTCTTTTATGTTTTCCTTTCTTAGCCCGAATAGGCCAGGAGCTAAACTTGGGCTAGGGCGAAGGGCAGGATTGTGTCTTTCTATCCTAGCTCTTGATGGAACACAAGTGATAATGCTGAGAGCAAGGTGCATCCCAGGACAAGAGCCAGCTGTACCTTGTACCTCTGGTCTCATTGTTCTTGCCTTTTATAGCCTTCTCTGATCCCCTGGCTTTTGTCTTTTCTATCCTATGATGTCTAGAAACACTAATCTGCCTTTCAAAGCATGTGTCAACTGACCTACTCTGTCCAGACATTGAACTGCAAGATCCCCATTGCTAACTTTCTATCCTTACTCCCTGTCAGGAGGTTCACACCCCTAGAACCTGTCAACTAGGATGTTAGAAACCAAGCTCAGGAAAGTAAACCATGGGGTGTGAAACTACAGTCCATAAATCCTCAGAGATCTTTGCTTATTAAGGCCCATGTAATATTAGTTAAAATGGAAGTTTCCTTTAAATAAATGTTTGTTGAGAGTCTATCTTGTGACAGGTTCTGTGTGGGCAACTGGGGCAGAGGGAGACAGAAGATCCATTTTCTTAGCCAAGACAGAAAGATAGGTACATGCATGGTGATGCAATTAATATCCTGAAGTGGTACTTGTCTCCACTAAGATTCAAATGAGGGAGATGAGGAAAGGCCTTCTGGAATGTAACTGTATTATGTCTTGAAAAACTGGCAGGTATTGGATACATAAATATGGGGTTACCTTGCTTGTCATGGTGTCTTAAAACCTACCAAGACACACATTAATGGAGGAGAACTTTTTCTGGTTCACAGTTTAAGGGGATACAATCCACCGTGTCAGGAAAGATATGGTGGTGGGAGTGGCTTGTGGCTATGGTTGAAGGATCTTGATCACATCTGGGCAGGTCAGAAATCAGAAAAAAGAGGAATTCTCAACTGACTCTTCCATTTCAATCCGAGACTCCAGCCCACCAGATGGTGTTACCTAATTCAGGGTGGGTATTCTTTCTTTCTGGAGATGCCCTCACAGACACATTCAAAGATGCACCTCAATAATACCCTCGATGTTTCTTAGTCTAATCACATTGACAATAAAAATGGGCTATCATGCAAGGTGACTGTATTTCAGGTGATGGGAACAAATGGACCTGGAGCTTGTGTTCAGAAAACAGTGGTCCATTCCATCAAACCAGGGAGATGCATCTGCTGAACATAGGCATAGAATGGGATTCCCATAAATTCCATGCCCCAGTTTATTCTTTGCATGCAAGGACCTGATGCCCACAATGATTACCTTCTCTTCTCCTATTATTCCTGCCTAATCTTTAAAAGAAGGGGCTAGAAGGTATAGGTCATTTGCCATTGTTGTTTGAGGACTTGCCTTGAGGTGTCCCCTGCTGTGCACTTCTCACTGTATTCAACTCCACAGCAGATGCACCTGACTTTGGAGCTGTGAGAATGCAGGTGGCAAACGTGGGTGCCTCTTAGGGGTTTCAGGGCACCATTTAATCTTTACTAAAAGCTCCCTTTCTCCTGAGCTGAACTTTCTCCCCTAACACTTGGTTTCTATAATGACAACAGTCCTCCTTGTGATGAATTTACTCACCGTTTTGCCCAATCACCACATGGCACAATAAGGAGTACAAATAGCACCAAAAAACCTTTTATTATGTGTCAAAATAACTTTGCTTGAATTTTTGTTTCATTACAACAGATATGATGCATGTACCTTCAGTACTTAACCTTTTTAGACTAGGCTTCCACACATGCAAGCCAAGGGGCAATAGATCAATCTGTTTTTTGTGTATCTCTGGCAACTGGAGCTTAGAACCACTGGATGGTTATGAAAATAGGGAGCCTTAACTGCTAACATTTATATTCTGGTCCAATAGATCTGGAATTAAGTATATTTTTTTATGTCTCCATGGTTCTGTTGTTGCCTTCAACCCAATTACTGACCTTAGGGAAATTCTAGCATAGATCCTCTCTGCTTGCCTTTCCAACTCTCATTCTCTCATTCACAGATTCATCCCCTCAGAGGGAAAAGGACTGCTGAGAAGCTGGATTTAGGCGAGGTGAGCTTCTAATTCACTTCAGTAAGATTAGAATTTATCTTAGTGGCAACAGGAATGACTCTGAAGGGTTTTAAGTGGGTGATGCAATCAGATTTATATTTTAGAACCAGCATTCTTATCCAGTGCAGAAGATGAGCTGGAGGCAGGAAGCAGTCAGAAGACTGTGACGATCTGAATACAGGAGGATGCTGGACTGGATGGAAGTGGCGGCAGAAGGCGTGACAGGCTGGGTGATTAGTTATTTGTTAATAAAGTAGAATGAGCAGGACTCTGGCTTCCCACTACACTTTGGATTTGATGGGGTTGTGAGGTTTGGTACTGTGGTACCCTTTGTCCCATTGCTATGCTGAGAATACGTGGCATGTGGCTCTTGGTGGAAAGCAGAACCCTCATTCCACTGAAAGATGCTCATGGCCCAGCTCAGCCAGTAACAGTAACTCCACGCTACCACTGAGGAGTTCACGAACTAAGAAATGTAAAGAGTGGAGCATCAATTACCTATGTAGCAGAGACAACTTTTAGTGTACTAGAAGAACAGAGTGCCTGGAGGATATCAGCCTCCAGTGCCAGCAACCATGGACATGCCATCTGGTGCCTTCGTTTAGCTACAATAGCTGACTTCTTGCTGGGTACTGCTCAGATGTGATTTTGCTGGAAATAAGTGTCTAAGAATTTTGTTACTGTCTGCTTTGCAAACCAGGTTCTCTAATCTCCCCTGTAACTTGGCAAGCTAAAATGATATTTTCAGTGAAACTAATTTCTGCTCAAATTGCCAGGACTGTTTCCCACATCTGTGGTCCCTGATTGCATCCCAACTGTGTTGGAGGAGCAGGACACCATAAGCAGTTGGATGCTGTGGTCCTCAAAAATGGCACTGCATATCAGCAAACAGGTTGGCAGGGCAGAATCCCCTTGGCTGCTGGTTACTTTATAGTCTAAAACCACCTCTGTTCCTTATCTGCTCATCCTCAATAAATCAAGCTGGGATGGAACGTTTCTTTACAGCAGAGAACTGTCTCTGAGCTGCACGACTCCATTCAAAACCTGAGCAGTTAATGGAATCTTGTATTTGAGAGCCATTGTGAAAACTGTCCTGTTCTCGCCTGGTCTTACCTTCTGGAAGGGAAGACCTTTTATAATGTTCATGGCATTCTCTCAAGTTCACTGTTGACATCATGAAGCTACTGGAAGGTAATGAGAGCACAGATTCAAAGAGAAGTGGAGACCTTCAGCTCTGGGGGCAGAGTGGAGAACTCCAGGGCTTTGCACTACCCTGAACACAGTATAGATTCTTTGTGTCTACTTAGCAAGGCATTTGATTTTGTTTTTTACATATATTGGCAACTTTAGTGACCACTAGAACAGAATTTGTACATTTTTAATTATGCCAAAATATAGAGAAAGTTCAGGCATGGTGGCACACACTTTTATTCCTAGTTCTTGGGAGGCAGCAGCAGGCAGATATCTGTGAATTTAAGGCTAGCCTTAATTTCACTATATACATAGGAGAGTATATAGTGAGTTCCAAACTATCCAGATCTACACAGTGAGACTTTGTTTAAAAACAAGATAGGAAATGGCTTTGTGGGAAGATGGAGGTTCTTGTGATCACAGATAAGCATTAGGGGAAACAGGAATATTAAACAAAGAAGGTTGTCTCTTCAGAGGGAGAGATGTATAACCGATTTTCCTCCCAGAAGGCTGGGAGCATACCTGATCAATAGCTTGGTGACTTTTGCATTATCTTTATGGCAGAGACCACACCAGATCCTTTCCCAGATCCGTGGAAGATGTCACATGTACTTTAGTTTCAGTGTAGTCATGTCTTAAACTTGGTGTGCACATAGGACTGAGTTAATTATCACCAGGAACCTTTTCACCAAAATTGCACTGTGCTTAAATATGACCCAAGTAATCTGCTCGGAGTGGTCAGATTTGAAGTCTGACCTGCTACTGAGTCATGTTGAACTGAACTACCTTCTTGCCTCCCATGGATTGAGACTCTGCTGACCAAGGTGATTGCAGAGACCTCCACAATTGATATCTAATGTGTGGGACTCAGCCTTTGGAAAAGGTAAGAAGATGTTTCTTTAAATAAAAGCAGAGGGTAGGGCTAGGAGGTGGTTGTGCTTGCCCTTAATCCCAGCACTCTGGAGGCAGAAGCAGGCAGATCTCTAGCTCCAAGACAACCAGGGCTACACAGAGAAACAAGATCTGGAAAAACCAAAAACCCAAAACCAAACCACCCAAGCAAAACAAACACCTCAAAAAAAGAAAGAAAGAAAGAAAGAAGAAATAAGAAAAGAAGTAGAGGGTGGGAATTTGATGAGAGAGTGAATCTGCATGGGCTTTCCTCAGCCTGCTGAGGTGAAGCATTTTATACAACTATTGAGATATTTGTTAAGATCTGGATGAGCAAAACATTCAGAGTAGCAGCTCTATAACTTTGTACAAGTGACTGGAAATTAAATTTTACTGAAGCTGAATATGTTGATTATTGGAAGTGCATAGGAGCTAATGTAAAAAGAGCCCATGGGGAAAAAGGGCTAAGATCCCTGTCAATTATTTTCTAAGCTGGACTACAGTAATGTATTGCTTAGATCCTCTCAGGAGGCTCATAAAAATTTTCTCTACTGAACACACTTTGGCAGGTCTTGACAGAGTGGGCAGAGTGAACTTCAAGGCTGCTCCAGTTTACCCACGATAACTGAGCTAGGGCTTTCCCTCCTGCATGATCTGACTTTAATTCAGAGTCCTGCCATCTAGAAGCCCTTTCAGCTGCCTGGAATCTTGCCGAACATGCCTGAGCCACAGCTGATGTGCAACACCGGAGTGTCCAGGAATGGTGGGCAGGGCTTCCCTGAAGCATGAGCACCATGACTGCTCTGGCATTCAGCGCTTCGTTTTTCTCCATTGAAAATGACCCAGTATAGATTTATCAATGGCTCCTTCATGGGAAAAAAAAATAGGTCCAACTTCTAGTACAGAAACAATTGCAGCTAGGACATGTAGTGTTCAGTTAGTCTTTGGAATTCCCCCTTTTATTTTTTTTTGTAATTAAAACAATAAATATCAATGTTACTTGGTCTTAGGGACATAAATGCTACTATGAAAATCATGGTGACCCCTTTAGCCAGGGCTCCCTGCTCCTACTATGATTCCTCAAGGACATTACATTATTATACTTGAGTTTTTCCTGATTCCTTATATCGTGATGTAAAGATCTGAGAGAGCCCGAGTGGTCAAGACCCCTGACCCTCAGGAAAAATTAGAGGCAGAAATGGCTCTTCAAACAAAAGACTCTGCTGTTTATTTAAATTTGAATGGCAGCTTGTTGGATGGACTAGGGAGGAATCAGTCTTCCAGTCATGGGGGAGCTTTGAAGTTCTAGTTTATATATTTTCAGTGGGTACCAACATACTAGCCTCATGTAAAAACTAGCACATGAAGGAAGGACATGCACAGGGAATGGGGACTGGCCTCACTTGAGAGAAAAGGAATGTTGCAGAAGGGTTGGGAGTGCAGAGAGGGTATAATGGAAAGATGGCAACATTTGGGGGTGAGGTCCTCGAGGGTGGAGTTTAGTAAATGGAACGTTGGGATGGATGGGACATGGAGACAGAAATGGGAGAAAGGGTTAGTAGGCTCCTTCAGCTGAGTTTCCTTTCCTTGAAAATAAAAAGTGAGTAGAAAAAGAAATGCAATCCTACTGAAACATGACAGTAATACTGAACACCTGGTACCTCTATCTCTAGATAACACAAGCAAAAAGAGCCTGCCTAGGAGGAAAGCCATGAACAGCCACGGCCATTACTGGTAGAAGGCTGCTCCAGAGGGTTGGTGCAGTGAGTCGTCTGAGATTCTAGTTACTTTCCCTGGTGAAGGTTGGTCAAATTAGGTATCCACCCAATGATATTCTTGCAACATTAGCCGAATGTGCTAGCCAAGTAGGGGATTTTATCTTGTCCTTTTCTTTGGAATTGGAGACTTTCCCACTTTGGGCCTTTCATGAACTGAGAGTCCAAACACTATCCAGATTCCCTTGTATTTATGATGACTAAAACTTGATTTTTTAAATTTATATTTTGTACAATATAACAAAAATAAAAAATAACAGTGTGAACAGGTGAGAGATAGATTTTTAAAAGGAAATAGGGGTAAGCTGAACTCAAAAAGTTTTTTTAGAATATTTGATATAGATAATGTAATGAGTAAGGAATGCAAATATAGAAGCATGTTTCACAAGTTCCTTTGGAGGCCAGAAGGGGTTAAACCAAAAAAGCAATTGGTAGGAGTTAGATTATTTTGAAGTTTTCATCTAAAATTATTTTAGGTGCAGCCAGAGAATCAGACTGTCTATGAAATGTAGTAAGAACCAGAGCCCTCCAGTGAGTTCTTGCATCGAACTGTTCTGCTTTAGTATTGTTCATGTTTGTGTTTCATTTACACCATCAGCTAGATGTGTAATTTCCTGCTTGCAAGGGAAAACCCAATTGTTTTCCTGAAGTGGAAACTTAAGGGTTCTTTGGAGAGTCAGTTGTGTTGGATGGTGTTTTGCTGGAGCAAACATGAAGGAGGGTTTTCCTGAAGTGGACACAGGTGAAAGACTAAGGCAATGCTTGTGGGTCTCTAGTCTTCACTGATATTCGCTTCCCTGAGACACAGCCAAGAACTTCTCCTGGTGTTCCTGCTGGTTCCTCCTGCTGACTAGAGCCCAGCCTGAGGCCTGGCTGTCTCTGATAGTCATGTCACTGCTGTTGCTAACCCAACTCTACAGAACTGGACTACTGGTGTATCTGTGATGTGTTTGTGAGTGGATCGAGCTGCTGCTGCTAACTTGTGAACTGAACTGCCGATTTCCAGACAACACAGACGGGAGTTGTTCCAAAGAACCTTTCTAAACAGGTCCACGTCCCCCATATCCTTTCTTTTCCACTACCTCTGGTCAGTGGTGGGCTACAAGGGAGGTTAAAGCGTTTAAGAACTATCATTAAAAATAGGATTTGAAAAAATTAAAGTTGCATTTTCCCCCTCAGGATTTTCTGTGAGCATTTCTCAGGTGGCTCTGAGTATCCTTTCTCCTAGTAGGAAAGTCTCCTTAAATTAAAATAGCCTTGAATTATGGAGATCCCAAATCTTACATAAATACCCTTAGATTTAAAACTTTGGAAATTAATGACTATGGTTCATTAAGTAGGTTTTGCTTGTTGTTTAGTTCTGTGCTTGTACTTGGTCTGACATAAATGATCAGACTCTGTCTAGGGAGGAAGTTAAGGGAGGCTTACAAGAGCCTATCATTTACTGCAGACACATTTTACACAGTATTCCAAGCTCCTAGTACATGATTAGTAGTGGATGGTTCTCCCATCCGCTTTACACCTGGAACTAGGGTGTCTATGTCTGAGGCCTTCTCTGCTGTCTGGTGTGCTGAGACCTGAGCTTGGGATACACTGTGTGTGTGCACAGTGTCGCTCCTTAACTAGTCAGCTGTAGAACATGGCCCCAGGCATGGCATGGGGTTCTGGAGGCTCCAGGAAAATACCATGTGTCACCGGTGGAACTTGACTTTGTCAAATAGCTCTTTATGCATTTTCTTTCTAGGACCCCCATTGCAACTAAAAAAACTGGTAATAGTCCTGACTATAGTACTACAAGAACTTTTGCAATTATGGAACTATTAATCATGATACAGAAACCCTTATAACCCACAAGCTTTAAAAATAAGAATGGGCCATAGACGCCCACCTAAATCCCCCTATACTATGCTATATTTAACTATGTTAACTTTTGTTCTTTATTTTTTATTTTTTCCCTTTAAAGGATAATGCTTTTTCTGTTGCCCCAAAGCATTTTGACCTAAAGGAGACACAACCTAAAGTATATGCTCAATGAGAAGTTCTAAAAACAATCAGTGAAAAGGGCCCAATGTTCCTCTAACACTGGCGTGAGGTTATGCTCATATCTTTCCAGAAAGTGAACAAAGTCTCAGACAGCTTCCATTCTGATGCATCTAACCAGAAGAATACCCTAGAGTCCACTGGACAGATGAAGCTTCTGAAGGCAGACAGCAAACCCATCAGGAAGAGATATTCCAAGAGGAAGGATAAGCCAGTGACTTAGGGAGACAACGAGGACATAATACTATGGACCCAAATTCGATGCTGCTCTGTTTACAGACCATGCTCAGCTCATCAATGCAGAATCCAAATGCCTTTTGTCAGGAGTGATAAAAGGTGTGAGCGTAATTGGAGATAGTGATGGTGTTTTTCCATTGTTTTTAGACCTTTGGGACCAGTTGTCTGGACCAAAGATGGTTTGCAATATGTAGTCAAGTCAATGGGGGATATTTGTGTTGGACTAATCTAATTGATAAGTCCAAACATAATAAATTTTGGCCAAATTAAGTACTCCCAAGAAAACTCTGATACTGAACATTGTAGTTGTATCAGGATAAAAAGGAATATTTGATATATTGCTTACTCGAGTTTATTCTTGAATGTAGACTACTGTTACCTGTTGCTGATGGTTTAGAAAATAACTTCTGGCTTTATTTGGCATGGAACAGTCAACAAGAACAAATTTTTGGTATCAGAGGAGTCCTGTCTATTCCTGGTCTCTTAAAAATAAATTTATATAGCATAGGAGTCACTCATAATCATTATGTACAAATAAAAAGGGACAAAAAATAGGAACCTGCAACTGTATTCATAGGGCTTACCTGATATTCCTGTCAATTTTTAAAAAATCACATTAGTGCTTTAAAGGTACTTGTAACCCTCCCTATTGCAGTTCTACCTCCTGTCAGACCCTTTCCTCTGGTAAACAACTGCCTTTGGGTTGGCTCTCTCTCTCTCTCTCTCTCTCTCTCTCTCTCTCTCTCTCTAACACACACACACACACACACACACACACAGAGAGAGAGAGAGAGAGAGAGAGAGAGAGAGAGAGAATAGGAATGCTACTTATACTGCCCTTCCTGTGGATTGTAAAGCTTTATGTGGGATAGTCCATAGCAAACCCATTTTGCTTAGTAAATCTTTATAATCAATCAACAGAATTAAGAGAGATCTCGTGGAATATTGTGATGATTCTTTGATCTATTGTACCCTGTTATATCTGCAGCCATAACTGCTTTTTAAAAATAACCAGTCCCAGGAATGATTACTGGAATATAAAAAGAGGTTTCAAAAATGACTCTTAGGTTTAGTAAAACTAGTATTAAGAAAAAAATACTAGTAGAAATTAGTCAAGACATAGGCAAATTTATAACCACAGTTTTCAAAATAGAGCTGTCAACAATTCATTGGTATGTGTTACTTTAATGTGTTAGATTTTTCTCATACTACTGATGGTCAAATTAATTATCTGTATAAAGAGACAAATAAGGTCGCTCAAATGACCTTTGACTGGCCATCATGATTAAGATGGCTTTCCCTTTCCTTGGTTCTATTCGATATTCTTATAATTCTTGTATGCCTGCCTATATTAGACTTGCCATACAGTTAATGCATTCAACCTTGGCCTTTATTACAGCTATACATTCTCCTTTAAGAGACAAAAAAGGGGTAGGTATGGGAGGCACAGAGGTTCTTATACTTCTAGATAAACATTAAGGGAACCAGAAATGTTCAACACAGAGAGTTGTCTCTTTAAAGGAAAAGGTGTATAACCTGTTTTCTTCCCAGAAGGCTGGGAGTGGATGTGGTTAATAGCCTGGTGACCTTTCTGCTATCTAAGTGGCCACAACCACTCTGGACCTTCCTCCAGACCCTTGTCATGAGCTTGTTTTAGTCAGTCAATTTGTGGAACCCATTTTTATGGAAGATGTCACATGTACTCCGTGAAGAGTTTGGATGTAGTCAGGTCTTATGCTTTGCTTTGCACACTCAATTGAGTTTATCACCAGGAAACTTTCCACCATATTGTGCTGTGCTTAAATATGTCTAAAATGAACTCAGGGTCAGACTAGAAGTTTGAACCAACCAGCTACTGAGGCTTGTTGAATGGTACCACCTTCTTGCCTCCCATGAATCATTATTCTACTGGCCGTGGTGGTTGCAGAGATTCCTGCATGGCTTAGTCAGTAGAGTGTTTGCTATGTAAGTGTGAGGACCTGAGTGACATATCCAGAACTCACATACAACAGTTGGGTGCAATGGCATGGACTTATAATACCAGAGCTGGAGTAGAAACAAGGCAGATTTTTGTGACTTGCTGACCAGACAGACTCTGTCTCAGTAAATAAATAAATAAATAAATAAATAAATAGTCTTAAAAGTAAAAGGCTCCTGAGAATGATACCAGAGGTTGTCCTCTGACTTCCACATGAATGTATACTCTTACATGTACATGTAACTTACACACACACACACACACACACACACACACACACACATACCCTATGTCTTTGTTATTTTTCGATTGCTCTGAGGAGACACCATGACCAAGGCAACTTAGAGATAAAAGAGTTTATTGTAGACTTTCAGTTTCAGAGGTTTAGTCCATGACCATCGTGGTGGAGGGCATTGCAACGGGTAGGCATGTATGGTACTGAAGCAGTAGCTGAGAGTTTACTCTGATCCTCAAGCTGGAGTCAGAGGGGGAGCATAGGACTGTTGAAACATCAAAACCTACCTCCTACCCCAGCAATACATCTTTTTCAAAAAGGCCACACCTCCTAATCCTTCCCAAACAGTTCCACTAACTGGGGACCAAGTATTAAAACATATGAGCCTATTGGAGCCATTCTCATTCAAACACCACAGGATCAAGAAAGATAACTTCCTATAAATTCATCATTACATGACTATACATTTGCCAATACATTACTATGTAAGTGTCTAGATCCCTAACTTGAAGTACATAATACTCTTGGGAAGCCAGCACCACCAGCCACCTCTTGAATGACTTTATTTTCCAAAACAGAAACCCTGAGCCTTTCAAAAGCTCTCTATTCACCTTTGCCCTCAGTCTCTTTCAACCCCCAGTCCACTATCTGTATGAATTAGCTTCTTGAGGCATCTTATATAAGTGAGATCACACAGTATCTGTCCTTTTGTGAGTGACTTATTTAGCATAATGTCTTCATAATTCATTCACATGGTGCATTCATGAGAAACTACTCCTTTAAAAGGCTGCATAATACTCCATGTATGCACATGTTGTGTTTTATTTACCCATGTTGATACTGTCTCTACCTTTTGACTACTATTAATATGGCTGAAGATGTGGCTTAATTTGTAGAGTGATCACTTGTCTACTATGCATGAAGCCCTGGGTTCAAATTGCAGTCCTACACAAAATGGGTATGAAAACAGACGTTTTATAATGCCAGAACTTCAGGGGTGGAGGCAAGAGGATTAGCAGTTCAAAGTCTTCATCTACACTAAAACTTCAGGTGTTTGAATCCCCTGAAAAGAAAAAAATACTATTTCTGTGAACACAGATGCATAAATAAGTCTTCTACTTTGACAACTGCTTTTCACAAGGCAAGCAAATAGATTCCCTGGGTTGTTTCACTCCAGTTTAACTATGTGTAAAGGGGAAGAGATGTATAGTTGAAATTTTTAAACTGGGTCACACCTGTATTTCTATTGTTTACCATTAGAAGGATGTAAGAAACACCTACAAATGTCCATTTTGCACTGAGGTGCAAAGCCCTATTAGAATCCCTATTGAGGAAATTGGTCTGTACGGGTGACTTTCACACACAGCTGTTGAAGCTCTCTGGTAACCGCTCTCCTGCAACGGTGAAAAACAGTGGCCTGAACCTCTGCCCTTTTGGAGGAGACTTCTTTCCTCTCAGGGTGATTCATCTAGCCCACCATCAGTCCCTTCACAAAGCTTCCCCATGGAGGGTTATGGCTCTCTCAGCAATTTTAGTAACCAGGAACACTGCACCTCTCTAAGGGTTTCTGTACCACGAAAGACACAATCAGGCACAGAAGGCTAAGTTTGTTGTTTTGCTGCATGCCCCTGACCCAAGAAGCAGACCAACACCAGATGCTGAATCTGCCAACACTTTGATCTTGGACTTCACAGAAAACTCAGTCAATAAAGTGATTGCAACACAGATAGATAAAAGAGCATTAGCTTAGATTCCTCAGGACACACAGAAGCAAAGTCAACAGCTCAGACCTATAATCCCAGCACTGGGGAGGCAGAGACAGGTGGTTCATTGACCAGCCAACTTAGTTAAATTGATGAGCTTCCATACAATAAAAGACTCTGTCTTGAAAAATAAGGTGGAGAAAGATCGAGGGAGACTTCTGATGTTGATCTCTGGCATTCATAGACACACATATACAAAGACCCACACAAATACGTGCATATATTCCCTCCCACACATCAAAGGTAGAGGTAAATTAAAGATTTAAGAGACATATGGGGTAGAACATCTCAGCTCCCAAGTTCTGTAACATACAATTGAGGAGTTAAAAAGAAACACTACTGTATCTCTTTTTCCAGGAAGCATATGAGGCTAAAGGGTGCCTTGCTCCCACATGAAATACTTGGATTGGGACCAGTTCTGTCTGGTGGTAGGGGAGGCACTGAATGACTTCCAGAGGGCCCTGGCAGCCAGGAAGCTGGGAGTCTGGCGCAGCCATTGCTAACCACAGATGTTCCCTGCCATCAATAACCCAGAGCATCTGCTTTCTGCGCTGCTTGTTTAAAAAGCAAGGTGTTTGCTAATTGAAAACTAAAAGATCCGTCCGTCTCACTCACAGCCAGCGTGAAATCACTCAGCCATGCATGATGTGGGTAAAAAAGGCAGTGCAGAGGTGTGGCGTCCATTGAGGTCACCTGGCTCCTGCCTCTGCCTCCTCAACCAGCAAAGCTAACCTCACCATTTAAGAGCAGCCAGAGAACTTATTCAGATATAGTTCCTTCATTGAGAATTCACCTATTATCTTCAATGTATCCCAGAGAAATAAGCATTGCTTGGACCAATGTAAAGATATGAACACTGAGACCCAGCGTGATTACTTTAGGTAACACGTCCAACTGGCAAGTGATAGAGGCAGAACACAGGACCAGGTGCAAATACATAGAGGTGGTGGGGTTGAGAAGAACACAATCCCTATTTAAGTAGGTTATTTCTTGGGAAGAACATGTCCGGGCACATAGGAAAAACCGTGGGGATTCAACCCTATCTATAATGTTTGAGTGCCTTAAAAGTGAATGTGAAGAATTCTGATGTATCTGGTGGTTCTGATACTCCCCCACCACGTCTAAAGCAGAGCCATGAATAGACCACATCCAAAGACTAATGAAGAGGAGCAGGGGAGACTAGATCATGTTTAGGAAGTTTCCCTTCCTTTAAATGTCTCCATAGCTGGCCACGGCTAAGGAAAATGTGCCGCATATAGGGACTGTTCCACTGCTCAGTTCCCCTGGCGTTTGCGTTAGTTGACTATTAAAATCTCTCTTTTCAATCCCAATGTTCTAGAATTGTGTGGCTCAATAGAAGGAATTTCTTCTTTGTGGCTAAGTGGCATGGCCGCCTGCTCCATGCAGACCTCCCTCTGTGCTGCTGTTCTTGGAATTTTGTGGTGTCTTCTCCCTGGGACTTGCATTGGCCTTTCAATGCCCAGCTTCTGTGAGGTCTCCCTGTTGGTACTCCACAGCACCTGCTTAAGCTACAAGTATTTGGAAGTCTCTACTCTGGATTGGCCCCATGCGAACAGGACCCTGGTTTTATTCCTCTGTTACTCCTGAATCTTACGTAGAAGTCAGCAGAGGCAGGACAGAGGGACAGAAAGCACCAGTTGGATATGACAGAAAGAGGATGGAAAGGGGAGTCGGTTCCCTGGGTAGGAGATGACCCTGGGTAGGGCTGAAGAAGATCGCATTTCTCTTCGACTCCCTCCTCCTGCTCCTCAGTGCAGAGGGAAGGGTGAGCTGAAACTCCCAGGCCTTCTTTTTCATTTCCATCTTAGATCTGCTCTGCCCAGGTCTTCCTCTGGGAAAGCACAGCAGCAGAACTAACCGCTGTGATTTTCAGATCTGAGGTCTGTACACGGACCCTGGATGTCCTTCAGGAATCTAGTTCTCCTTTAAAGAATTGATGTACCACAGGTAGTGCTTCAGCTAACCCTTGGCCCTGACTCCTCAAAGGCTGGTGTTGTGAATGCTAGACCACAGTAGGTTTGATGGACAGGGTGTTACTTAATGAGTGTAGGGGGATACCAGCGAGCAGTCCCGAGCACAGGCTATCCTCTACCCAAAGCCAGAGATAGATGCTGTCTCAGCTCTGGGTTCCTTCCCCAGGCCACACAGCGCAGAGATAGCTCTGGGGCCCTGGGTGGGTGGGGCCTGTCCCAGGGGCGGGGTTCCCGGGCGCCTCGTGGCCAGGGTGACCCCGCCCCCTCCTCCTGTGCGCTTGGAGCTCTGACTCCGCGGAGCTGTCCAGCCTTAGTGCCAGAGCTGGTCGCCTCGCGCGCAGCGCCGCCTGCCCGCCCGCCTCCCCGCCTGGTCCCCGCGCTGCGCTCCCGCCCTCCCGCCCCGCCTCGCCCTGCCCCGCCGCGGCCCGTCCACTGCTCCCCGCGGGCCCGAGCCGGCCGAGAGGCTGCCCGCCGGGGATCTGAACGGCGCGGCGGGGCCGGGAGCCGAGGGACCCGCGGAGGGGACCGGCGGCCCCGGACGGCTGCCGGAGGGGCGGCCGTGCGTGGATGAGGCGGGAGCCGGAAGCCTCGAGCAGCCGGCGCCTTCTCTGGCCCCGGGCGCCCTATGGCTTGAAGGTAAGAACCGGCGGGGTGGAGCGGCAAGCAGTACGTGGCCTCTGCACGGGTGGAAGTGTCCAAAGCTAACCGGCCGGGAACAGAAGTTTGTCCAGCCACTCTAGCGCCGCCTGTCCCGGAGCACCCTTACCATTGAGTCTCCGTCGGGCAGATTGCGCCCTGGGCGTCGGGAACCTGAAGGATAGCTTCCCCAGTCCTTCTTACTTAGCGTCCTTTGCTCTGTCCTGTCCGGGTGGGAGTCCTTATCCTGGATAACAGTGGGATGTGACTGTGGCTTCGGAGGGTGGCTGACCCCCGAGGATTTTGGTAGGGCACTCTCCTCCATGACTAGAACCCCAGACGCGCACTAGAGTTTCCCACCACCCAAAAGGAAGAAGGGTTGTTTTTGACCTTTCTGTTATTGGTGCAACCTGAGACTTTTGAAAGGGCTAAAGCCAAGGTTGACGGTGAAGCTGCTTCCGGGAGCGGTTTTCCACCCCTAGGCTTTCTGCTGTCCTTGGTGCTGAATTACCATTCTCTGTCCGCTGCTCTGTCACCCAGTCCGGAAGAAAGCCGGGTATTTCATACCCATTTTCCCCTGGGAGTGTAGGTGACAGTGGGGACGGGAGACCGTGGTAGAGGCTGACTGTCCATATCTGGAATGGATCAAGAGCCCCACTAAGTCTATATGCGGAGAAGCTTCTCTAAGCGTCAAACAGAGCGCTTCCCTTTTTCCTTTTTTTGCGGCGGGCAGCCTGTGTGTGAGGTTCCTCTTGAGGAACAGAGGTAAGAGAGCCCGTTGCCATCTACACAACAAGCTTCGCCATGGACACAAGGAACAGCGCTGCAGCTCCCTGGGGACAGGCCCTTGTTCTCAGTCACAGGGAAGCTGCTTCAGCGAGTCATCTTTTCCTCACTGGGTACCCTGCTACGTTCTTTTCTGGGGCTCCTGAGGTTAGATGAGGTGCAGTCCAATGTGTGGACTCCCTCTCTAGGTCCTTCTGCATACTTAACAATTTATGGATTCTGACAAGGCTAGGACAATCCTTGCTTCTCTCCTTGGGAACTAGATGTTCAGTGTTGCCCCGGAACCCGGCTTCAGATGTAAATACTGTGCTTATGCCTGATCTGTCCTGCCGCATTAGGGCCACTGGAGAAAGAGTTCTTTTCATCTTTCCTATGTGCTTTGTTTGATGAGGTTGGGCAGAAAGCAGCCTATATGAGTGCTACTGATTTCAAGAGAATTGGGAGGCTGCTTTACTGGGTCTCAGCCCCCTACCTTGGATGTTGTGGTTTCATGTTTGCAAACGCACTACAGATCTGTTTTCTTGGGGCTTAGATAACATCTCTGAAGTCAAATGTGGAACAGGGAAGAATTTTGGGAGAGTTAGACCCAGAAATAAGTAGGGACCTCCCAGCTCTGGCCTTCTTGCTAGTTTGTGCAGCTGGGGATCAATCCAAGGTCTTGTTTACACTAAGCAAGTGCTCTATTATTGAGCTACGAACAAACTCAGGATTTCTCAGCTTTGGTTTCCTAAGGAATGTTTTGAGTTCCATCAACCTTTCATGTCTGGAACATGAAGATTCTGATCTGATGTAGAGGTCTTAGGTAGTATTTCCCTAAGGGATTACAAAGAAGTCTCTGCATCTGAATCATCAGGGAAGTTGGTTAAAAATTTGTATTTCTGCCTCTTTTCCAAATAAAATGCTGAATTATAATCTAAAGTTGAGGCCCATAATGTTATGTTTCACTGGGTGATTCATATATATGCTTTGGGGAAAATACCTCCCATGAAAACTAGGACTCCTAAGAGAATCTGTGCACATTTTTAATGGATTAAAATTAAAGTCTTTCCTTTATCAAGCTGTCTCCTAAGCTTATTCAAGTTAAATTCTTCAACTATGGGGCGGGGAATGGAAGAACCATCCACCTGATTCAGTCCCTCTCCTGGGTCCAAAGGTGCAACCCAATTTCCACTCTTCCATGACTCTCCAGGCTTTGATTTTGCTCGAACAATTTTTTGGTTTGGTCTTCCTAAGACTCACCAATATGGATGCAGAGAGCCTTGTGTAAATGCTATCATTCTCTGGAGGCCAGCCTAGTGTGTGCCTCTTTCTTACCCTCTCTTGTGAGTAATGGTCATTTCTGCTATCAACAACTGCTCTTGAAATGCCAAGACAAGATTAGTTCAGCCTAGTAGCACATCTTGCTTCCCAAGACTGGTAGACACTCATTCTTTCTTGGCAGTGACTCCCTAAATCTACTGTTTTGAATCTTTGTTCCATAAACTGGAAGGTTTGTGGGGATGAATCAGCCATCAGTTGTCTACCTTCCAAGTCAGATTATTTCTGTTTATAACATGCAAATCTAATCTGGAGAATAATTTAGAAGAACCTCAACATGAGAGAACTCAGCTTCTCCTCTGACCAAAGGAAACAAAAGGGGGCTCAGAGTCACATAGAAAGAATCCTTTGAATATTCCTGAGATCAATTTGCTGAGGCCAAAGGGGTCTCATGTCACTATTCTCTGAGAAACAAGGGTAAGGGGAAAAGATACATGGTCTCTTATGGAGAGAGCTGTCTCAGTCTCCCCTGCTAATGAAAACTGCGCTATGATATTAAGAAGTACGGCTGTGAACGTCATACAGTGACTGTGTGTGTGCATGTGTGTGTGCTGCAAACATGCATACATACATGAGCACATGGGGTGAGTATGACATATGATGGGACATCCTTGAACTGACCCTACGTCTTTCAGAGATTCCTATTTTTTCACATGCTACTCTCTACAAAACCTGAGCAAAGAGGTGCTTTTGCACTTTCACAAGTTATGTCAAATCCAAGCTGAGATTTTGGGAAGCCATATTTGCAGAACCTCCCAGAATCCTGTTGTGTATCAACTGCTCGCTCTTACCTAAGGTTATAAGTCTTGGAGAAAACTTAGAATATGGCCCAATCATCCATATTTCTCTCAGATACCATTAACAAGACTTTAGAACCTAAGATTCTTTAGGCGCCCTGGAGGTCATCCTGTATGACATTGTTTCCAAACAGGGCAACTGTTCCCAAACACTGAGCTTCCTCCTATTATCCCCAAAAGAGTAGTGTCAAGCTGCCAGTTCCTGAGCTCTCTGAATTGACTTAGTGACCAAAGCACCTCAATCCTACCAGGTGCTTTGCTTAGCGAGAACACTTCTGGTCACATAGGAAATGCGTGAAATCCGCAGAACGCTAGAAAGGAAACAGCTTGGCTCCATTTCTCACCAGAAACCCTCCTCTGTGTGCCTGTGTTTCTAGTCACTTAGCTGAACTCCAGAATCATGTTCCCTTCTTTTTATTCACAAAAGGTATCTTATGGTCCTGGGAGGATGCTGTGGCTTGTCTTTGGGCTTATGCACTCCCATCCCCAGAGTTCCATGATAATTTATAGAGAGGCTGGGGATGTGAAGGCTGTTTATTTGCCAGGTCTGGGTGGTAGACTGATGTTTTATCACTGTACTTTTTAATACCTCTAAGGGTGCTGGAGTCCAGTGCTAATAGTCTCTGTCTCTAATTTTCCCCCATCATCCATGTAATTGAAGATTTTTTTCCTTATTTAAAAATATAATAAAATCATATTACCTAATGCATAGGCTTGGAAAATAGCTTGATTATAGTGTCAGCCTGTGATGATGAAGGAGAGAAAAAAACAAGACCCAGACTCTCGGTTTGCAGATGAGTCCAGAGAAATGCGAGACACTTGTCTTGGGACAACACATGTTACTTCATTTTTGTCCCCTTTACCTCAATCTGATGAATGGGTTAAATTGACACCCTTGGCAGACAAGCTGCCCCTGGGAGAGAATGCTCCATTCTTCCCCTTGGAGACACAGAGATGTTCTTCAGAGGAGCCAAGGCTCCTGTTGGCTACAGTGTACAGGGAGGAACCAGAGATGAGTCACTGGGGCCTGGGGATAGAAGAGGCCATATTGGTGCATTGCTCCAAACTCAGAGACCCGGAGGTTGATTGGAACATTTTGGAGACTATGGGGCTGTGTGTGTGTGTGTGTGTGTGTGTGTGTGTGTGTGTGTGTTAGGAGCAGAGAAGAATTGCTTGCAGGGGCTCCCAGAATAGGCTGCCGTTAATAGTACACTGAACGTATGCATTAGCTTCATGCAACATGGGAGGTTTGGTCATAATCTTAGGCCACCTACAAGGACTTCCTCTTTTCCCAGGAGGCCAAGAGGGAAGTCTGCTGTCTGCCCAGGTAAGAAGAGCAGGGAGGACCCCTGACTTCCCCTGAGCCCTGGAATGATGTCTGCTTGGTCCCATAGAGAGGGGTTAGCCTCCAGTGGTTCAAAGCACTGCCTGTCAGCACAGAACTGCAGCTGTGGCCCCACGGACTCTCCGCTGTAGATGTCTGGAAGAAAAATGAGTCCTGGGGCCCCATCTATTCATCACAGAGCTCCTTTAGAATGTGCCTGCCCCCTTGTTCCCACCTCCGCCTTGTTGTTATTGTTTGGGTCTAAGTGGCCCAGCAGGGGAAAGGCATTAGAAATGAAATTATTTCTGTTACATACTGTATAATTGCCTCAGTTCCTTCCTGTTACCCCAGGCAGCAACATCACAAGCAGTTCCCTGGGAGCCCTTGGTCTGAGAAAGAGCCTGGCCCACAAGCTTCCTTAGCATGGCTGCTTATGACAACTGGGCCTACCCCCCAGCCCCCCTCCCTCACCATTGCTGCCCTCATCACTATAGCTGCCAACATTTAGCACTTACTTGCTGTGTGTGGGACATTGTGCCCATCCCTTGACATGAGCTGTCCATTTCAACTCACCATCTTGTAACCACTCTGGAAGTGGGTGCTCTTCTTATCTCCATTTGGCAGAGAAAGACATGTGGCCTTAGAGAAGTAAGTGGCTCATACAAGGTCACACAGCTAAGGTGCGGGGTGGAGATTCAAAGCCAGACTATGTGATGGTTAAATACTAGGCCTGGCTGACTTACGTAAGTGGCATAAATAATGAGAAAGGGAGAAGATTGGGATGGGGGAGAATCTTCTTTTATTTCTTTCCTGTGTAGCAGGCTGGGAGAGGGAAAGAGGAATGTGTGTTTGGTCATGTGCTCTTGCACACATGTGCAGAGTCTGGGGGAGGATGTGGATGCCCTGCCTTATCACTTTCTGCCGAATTCCTTCAAAACAGGGCCTCTCACTGAGACTGGAGTTTGCCCTTTTCTGATAGACTGGCTGGTTCCTCCTCTTCCCCCCCCCCCCCCCCCCCCCCCGACTGCTGGGATCATAGGTATGCATGGATATGGCTGGATTTTATGTGAGCGCTGAAGATATGAACTCAGGTCCTTCTGTTTGCACAACAAGTGCCCTTAACTACTGAGCTATCTCTTCAATCTGGATAAGTCTTCTTTAATATTTGAAGTGCTTGTAAATTTTGAAGATGATTCCAGGAAAGTAGAAGATGCGTGAACTTAGTCTGTGGCATTGTTAAATTTGAGGACTACCTGGAAAGTTTTGCTTCACCTTGGATCTGAGCTCCTTTGGCTGCAGTGCACTAGGAATATACCTTCGTGAGCAATGAAATCTTAGGTTCAGGAGGCAGGGGTAGAATGGAGGTCAGAACTGTCATACATGTCTTCCAGTGTGGAAGGAGGAAGAATGGACATGGTGTGAATAGGGGTGGAGCTTGGTGATGGGCCTTCTTTTCCACATTTGAGTGACTCAATCTGTCTAAGGAATGAAAAGAAAACTCCTGCTGACTTTCAGGCCTATTTGTTATTTTCTTATAATAAACACCTGGATTGAGCAGTAACTTGTCTTCAAGACTCAGATGCTTGACTACATAGACAGGAGAGAGTGGACAGACCTGGGAGCCAACCAGCTCCTGAGAGCTGCCTTTACGAACTAACTAATTGGTGTATTATTTTTCCGGTGGGTAGAGACAGGAGAGGTCTGAGAATAGTTGATCAGAATATATAACCTACACATGAATTTCTTCAGGTACAAAAGAAGGGAGCCAATATGCTTCCTAATACATTTGAACCAGGATTGGACAGCACAAGAGGTTCCATTAAATTGATAGAAAAATGATATTTACCTTAAAAGAATCTAGACATTTTCTGGCCTGTTGTTGAATCTCGCCATATGTTTTATAGATAATGTGTATCAACAGTTTGCTCCTTATTTAATCTGTTAAAACAACATAGGATAGCAGGTGAGCCTGTGACCTCATAGGCTTGGAGTCTGGTTCTAACTCTGATACTTTTTTATTTAGTTATTTACTTTTGCTATGTGACTAGAGGCAGGCTGATTAATCTCTACCATCTTGGGGTTCTGTATGAGTGGTGTTAACGTCACTGCTAACACCAGTGATAATGACCAAAGGTAACAGACCCGAGGCACTGGAAATACCCCTGTTTAGTAATCGCTGGGTGCTCACTGTATGGGCTGTTAGTGCCAACTACCTTCCCCCTAATTCAGAAGCTGATTTTACATCTCTGAAATGACGTTCCTAAACTTCCACAGAATTCAAGCTTATGCTTCTTTCTTACACTCTACATTTATCCTTACCAAAATTATTTGGCGGGCACCTGTCAGAAACTCTTACTCATCCCATGGGAGAGGGATTTGAATTGCTTTGTCACCCCTTTGAATTAGGCACAGCTGAGCTCTCATATCACCCCACACAAGCCAGGAGGAGGCATCCGTTTTCCTGGTGATGGCTTTACATGGCCTCATTTACCCCCATAACGTTCCAAGTCCTTCACCTGCTACCTTGTGGTTGATCCTTCCTAATTGGCAGAGATCTGTGGTGTGATGTGCACTCTGAAAAAGGCCATTTTAAATTTAAGATAAGAGATGAGGGCTCAAGAGATGCTGGGGGTGGGGGAGAATTCTTGCTGTTCTAGCTGGAGGATCTGAGTTCGAATTCTGGCTTTCATGTAAAAAGCTGGGTGTGGTCAAATCTCATCAGTGTAGGATAGGGCAGAGACAGGAGGATGGCTCAGGTTTACTGGATGCTGGCCTGTGTCCAGTAAGAAACACCATCTCTAAGGAATAAGGCAGAGCACGATAGAGCAAGACCCTCTAACATTCTCCTCAGGCCTCTGCACCTGCGCACATGGACATGCACACTAGCATATAGAACACACACACACACACACACACACACACACACACACACACAGCAGTGTAAAGCAAATGAAACAACCCCTTCCAAACAAATGAACAAACAAACAAACAAACAACAACCCATACTCTTTCCATCTTCTGGGGATGTTAGTAGCAGAAGCAAATGCCATTCATGTATTGACATGAAGCATAGTCCTGCCTAAGAAAGGAGTGGAATTTAATAGCTTCTGGTGCTGATGCTTTCCAATCCAGAAAGTGACTTATTCTTGTGGGCCTTTCTATGAGTCTTTCCCTGGGAAGGACTCTTGTATGTGATGTAGCTACAGGCAGACAAGTGCTTGCTTCTTAGTGATGGGAAGAGAATTTGGAAGGTTAGTTGCAGATTCTGTTCCCAGATTAGCATGCTTGGCTGTTCCTGTTTTAGATTCTGAGCATCTTCAGCTCTTTCATTCGTTTATAGCAGGTCTAGGAAGAGAAGTACTGACAATCAGAAACTAGCATTCAAGGCAAGGATGCAGGGATCTTTGTGGTGGATCCATGCTCTGATACACAGATTTTCTTTAGTGATATATACAGCCAAAGGCCTGTTATGACTTGATAAAAGAAAACACTTCGGTGGTCACTGTTATTTAAGGATCTGGGGGAAACTGGTAATGTCCACAAACCAACACTGTCCTCCAATTATCTCTGCATCTTCCTTAGTGACCATCCAGCGTAGCCAATCTCCAAGGTGATCTTTAGACTCCCCACCTCCCAGCATCCATGTTCTTGTGTGATCTGTTCCTATACTGAACAGGGAACACACGTGTACCAATAAGACAAGGCCTAAAGGACAGAATATGATTTCTAAAGATAAATCTAGAAAGGATCACATCTTCAACCAGGTTCTCTCTTGGATCACTTTTCTGAAGAGAGCTAGAAAATGCCTGGAGCCCTCTGGAAAGGTCTACATGGCAAAGAACTGAAGTTTCAGCCACTGGGTAAACTGTCTTAGAAGGCTCTCCAGATAAGCCTTCAATTGACAATAGCCCACATCTTTGGCACTGGATCCTTTGAAAGACTTTAAGCCATAGCCTCTTACCTGAACTGTTTAGATTCCTAACCCACAGAATTTATAAGGCAACATAGTTATTGCTCTAAGTCACTAAGTTCTGGGACAATTGATTATACAACAATAGATAACAGAAACTCAGAAATTATTCTATACAGTTATGCCAACTTGTCTTCTGGAATTGCGTGGAGTCTATTCACTGTCTGCTGTATAATAATGTCTGGCACTGCCTCTTTTAAGCCTCCTCAATGGCCTCTTTGCTTGTGTTATCCTAGAGACTGGAAGCTTGTGTTTTGCACACCATGGCCAGGAGTCCCTCCACCATCATCTTTTCAGACCTGCTTCTGTTTCCCATGTTCTGTCTTCCCGCATCCCTATTCTCTGGGTATCTTCTGCTATGGTAGCTATGCAACGTAAATTTTGTTTCTTATTCTCTCATCAAACTATTATTCTTGAACATCTACTGTGTGCCAGGTATTCATTTTGGCTTCAAATACATCTGTGAACACAGCAAAGATCTCAGCCTTCCTGGGGTTTATATTATACTGGAAGGAGACAATGATATAAAGAGCAAATTACTGAGTTTCAGAAGGTACCACATACCCAGGAACAGATTGGGATTACAACGATCAGGAAGGTAGAGGTGTGGAACTTTGTTTAAAATAACTTTGTTGTATTAAATAACAATTCCAGGGTGGACCCTGTGGGAGAAAGACACTTGAGGGAAAGAGTTAACAGATGTGGAAGTGAGCCTTTCAGATGTCGAGGGAAAGACAGACATTCCAGACAGTGAAATCATCATTTGTGCTCACTTTCAAGCATTTAAAACAATTGTCTTATTCCCTGTGAAACAGTAGTGGTGATACTCAGAATTTTGGAATCCTTTTTAATTTTCAGAACTCATCAAGCAGTAATAATCTCTCATTTGTGAAACACTTTCATATCCACTGTCCTGACAGCTGCTTGCAGTAACCCACTGTCGTTGTTGGTACATCCTGCTGTGCAGACCAGATCAGAGAAGTGGAGTGTCGCAGAGCTGGGACACTAGCCACTGCCCTAGGGCCTCTCATACTCTCGTGTTTTCAGTGCTAGGGCTAAACCCAGATGCCCAGGATGCTCAGCAAGAGCTCTACCCATAGCTACACCCCCAGCCCTCTCATAGCTCTGTCTCATATTGACATCTTGTTTTTCCAAAGTTGTGTGTGTGTGTGTGTGCGGTATATACATGTGGGTGCATATGGGTGTTAGTGTTCACACTCCTGTGTGTGCATGTGGAGGTCAGAGGCCAACATCTCCTGTCTTCCTCTTTCTCTTCAACTTATTTATTTATTTATTTATTTATTTATTTGGAGACAAGGTATCACATTGAACTTAGAACGTATGGTTTCCGTTACATAGGCTGGCCAGCAAGCCCCTAGGGGTGGGATGTGGGGTGGGATTCCACCTGCCTTGTCCACCCACTCCACACTGGGGTTACAGATATGAGCTGCCATGTCTGACTTTTATATGGGTACTCAAAATCTGAACTCAGGTTCTTATGTTTGCACAGCAAGCATTTTACCCACTGAGCTGTCTCCCCAGATCCTTATACTGCCACCATAATGCTAATATTTTGATAGTGAATTTCTTATTTTCCCCACTAGACTATGAGGGTTTTGAAGTGGAGAATCTGTCTCATACTTCCATGGAAACGTATAGTTAGAAGTGACACTAAGCATTCGGTAGTCACTTAAATTGTGGAATGGGTGAGAGATAGGTCAGTGAGTGATGTGTCACACTTCCTGACAGCCTCACACTCTCTACTCACTTGGAGCTCAACAAGAGTCTGGCCGTGTGTGTAGCATTCCCCATGTTAGTGCATCAGCAGGATGCTTTGCACTTTCCCTTCATCCTTCACCGATACTAGCTAGCTGCCGTGGTTATGTCGGGGTTTGGCTGAAAATTTGTCCTAGTTGCCGTAGCCTGTGGGAAGGAGAGATCCCAGGTTGTTAATGCCAGCATCAGCCAAGATGAAGGGACCGAGAAGGAAGGAAACATGAACAGATAGATGTATTAGGGCAGGTGCCTGGGGACCCAGGACCCTCAGGGTGGAGCTATGCTTGGGATTGTTTGTAGTGCTCTTGGAGACCCCTGTGTTTGAAGCTGGAACTTTTGCAGTTTGGCAAGGAAGATCAGTTCTCAGTTTGCAAGAGTACACTTAACCCAAGACTCTCCGAAAGTCATAAGATGTTGTATCTATGTTTCCCAACAATATTTTTTAAAAATGGTGTATTGGGCTGGGGAGATGGCTCAGTCAGCAAACGGCTTACAGTTCAAACCTAAGGACATCAGTTAGGCTCTCCAGCACACATGTAAAAAGCCAGGCATGGTGGGATACATGTATGTACAATCCCAGGGCTGGACAGGCACACAGAGACAAATCCCTGGAGCTAGCTGTCCAGGTAGTCCAGTTGAGTAAGCATGCCTCAGGTTCAGCGAGAAATCAACTCAAAACTGGAGAATTGATAGAAAAAGACATTTGATGTCAACCACTGACTTCTACATAAGCACACACATACTCACACATACATGTATATACACATAGAGACACACATAAAGCAGGATGGGCCATCTAGCTATTTATCAGTATCATAAAGCAATTCAGAATATGAACTTGGAAGCCAGAGTGATAGAAGCTTTTTCTATTATTTTATTTTTTGGTCACTAATGACTTGTGTGATATTGGGCAAGTTACTAGCACCTTTTTGAAATGCAGAATTTTCTGTTTTCTCATAAAATAATGGCAGCACTTACTTGGTGGGGTTCTATGCTATATCAATGGATCATGCATATCAAGTGCTTGGCTTGGCACAAGGTATAAAACAATCTCAAATGCCATTTACTGAGCCCATAGAAATGGTATCATGACATCAGAGATGACATATATATATATATATATATATATATATATATATATATGTGTGTGTGTGTGTGTGTGTGTGTGTGTGTGTGTGTGTGTGTGGTGTGTGTATCAAATAATGTTTTAAAAACATTTACCTGTATTATTCTTATAATTATTAGGATAAATGGGGACCCACCCTTCCCAATGTGTACCCTATGTTTTATCTTCTCTTCTGAAGAAAAGAAAGACATCATTGCAGACAAGGGACCAAAACAAGTAGGATTTGACTCCTTTGTTGAAGAACACAATGTCACCCAGCAAGGAAACCCCTCAAGGGAACAGCACTCTCTTCTGCCACAGGCCTTTTTTTCTATCCTCTATGCAGCTAGCCTCAGGATAGACCATGGATTATTTTTATAAACACAGTGGATAAAGAGTAGAGTTTGAATTGGAGACAGTACAAAGTATGGCCAGAGGCATCACTAGGGACCACACTCTGAAACTCCAGGACTCAGGATGGAGATGGGTTTCTACCCAAAGGATACCAAAAACCATTTTGAAGGATTGGATTTTGAGCAGAAGAATAACTCAATTGATTTGAATTGCATTAAAAAACCAGAGGCTCCTGTGTGGGAGAACTAATTACAGGGGCTGTACTGACAGAGGCACAGTAAAGGATTTGCAAGTGAGGTGGGTGACCTGGACAGAGTGAGCGGTGGAGCTAGAAGACACTAGAACCTGGTGACTGGTGGGTTGCAGAGGATGAGAGGAAGAGAGAAGCCAAGGATGGTTATGGGATAGTGGGGCAAAGTGTGTTAAGGATGTTGATAAAAGTGTCTCAGTTCTGAGCTGGAAATCCGAATCAGTGAAAATGGTTGTGGATATAGGAGCAAACACAATCAACAGGTTGACGGTGCTGGTGGGGACAGAGAACTGGAACAAGCTACACTTGTTGAGTGACAGTGCTGGGATGCACAGTGTAGGGACACAGAACAGATGATCTAAGGCCCAAGATGCAGTCGTGGGAAACCCTGGCTGAATCGGAAGGTCTGTAGATCACAGAGCTAAAACATCAAGGTGTTTCAAGATAATTACACCCACATCAATGGAAGGACTTGGAGTTGGGTGAAAACCAGTAAGATAGGTGTCAACGGCTTCTGTGAAGCAGGGAAGCAGACCAGGTATCCATGGACAACTGTGACACAGAGGGGTGGAGATGTCATGATGGATGGCATGGGCTTCTGAAGACCAAAGTTTTTACAAAAAAGTAAAGGAGTGGTAATGAGGCACAGCGATTGGAGAGGGTGCAGAGGAAGTGATGCCCTTAGATGAAGCTGGAAGAGGTTGGCTTGCTCTGAGACATGGTCTATACCTCTGCCCTGGGTCATGTCTTACCTTTTTTTTTTTCCTGCATCCTCACTAGCTTGTGGACTCACTAGAGCTCATTCCTCTCCCATGTACAGAATAAGAGAGAAAGAGGAGAGAGGTGGTGAGTTGTTAGAAAGAGGAATGAGAGAAGGAAGAGATGATGGCTAGAAGAACAGGAAAGAGTATAAATCAGTTGCATCCTTTGCGACTCTGTACCCAGTATATCAGAATTAGTCACTCAACCAGTCTCTCTACCTGAATGCTTGCTCCATTGACTTTGAAGGGTGATCCCTATTCAGTCTTTACAACTGAACGCAAGCATCAACTCTTCTAGGAAGCCTTCTTGGAGTTTACTTTCTACATTGCCTGGTCTGCCTGGCTTGAGGTCTCTTCTTACACGTTCCTCAGCATGCAGTATAGGATTGCATGCTACTGCACTGTAAATTGTCTACTGGTTAGCCTATTCACCTCACTTGATGGTTAAATCCCTTGAAGGTGGTAATGGGATTCTAATCACTCAAGATGAGGCATTCATCCCTCTGTAAGTGCCCATACTGGGATAGTGGTCTCTCCCCCTAGCGCATGTTCAATCCAAAGACAGCAGTGGTCTTACAAGACCATTTAATCCTTATGGTTGCTCCTGAAATTCTTCACATACTTAAGGCAGGCTGAGAATCCCTCCAGCAAATGGTTCAGTATGGAAAGATCTCAGTATGCCAAGGGTGTAAAGAGCTTTGAGGATGCAGGCCACTGTTCATGTGTAGATGAAAACATCCTTCTCACAGAAGAAAGCAATGGGACTGGAGTGTCACAATATCTTTGCAGATGACCAGCTCCTGACCCTGACCCTGATCCTAGGCATGCCATCCACCTAGGTCATTTTACCAAACCAGCACCACTATGGGCCTTGTAGCAAAAGAGAAAGTACTTCACACTCCTATAAGAACAACCTCTTTGTCTTTCTATTTTCCAGATTTGGCATCTATTTAGCTGCATCACCTATCTTCTGAGAAATGTAGAGACATGAAACATTAGGCAGAGCCAGGCTGGTACTTAGATATTTGGGAGGGTTCATGGGATCAAGTGTCAGAACTGTAGAGCCACCCGTGTTTCTATTATCTCAGAAAAGCACACAATAAACAGGTTGGTGTTCTGTATAGCAAGTGACACAAGAAGTTCATTAGTGGTATTGGAATGTAGCTTGGTTGCTGGAGTACCTGCCTAGCATGTATGAGGACCCGAAGTCTGATCCCTATCATCAAATGCAGTGGTGCATGTCTGTCATCTCAACTCAGAGGAGGTAGAGGCAGGAAGATCGGGGTTCAAAGTCATCTTCAGCTACATATCAATCTCAAGGACTGCCTGGGTTATATGAAACCTTGTCTCATAACACACACACACACAACTAATTAGATGCTGTGGATTTTTTTTTCATTTAAAATAATAGACCAAGTATGGTGGTGACTCATATGTCACTAGGCAGATCTTATGGACTGGGCAGTAAGGAGAGGACAGTTTCCACACTCTGCATACACCCAGACATTAATAAGGCATCATTAGATGCTTACATGCATGAGCAAATGAGATTGCTCAAAGACAGTGGGCTCTGGGGGAATGGGTAGCTTGGTGCTTGACTAGTATACATGAAGTCTTGGGTTCCATCCCCAACACCACTAAAGATGAAAGAACACATGGGGCAGGACAGTTGTACATGTAACTGGGGAGTTAAAGGCCTAAGCCATCAAAAAAAAAAAAATCTCCAGAGAAAAAGGAGATCTGGGAAGACTTCTGTCAAGCTCACAGTCTTGAGCTCAAATGTAGGGCTGGGTGAACTTGAGGGATCTATTAGTTTCATATAGCTATCATAATAAAGTACCCCAAACTGGAAGGTTTAGATAAGAGACAACTCTATCCCAATTCTGGGGGGCAGAAATACACTGCCAAGATATTAGCAGGGCTGTTCATCCTCTGAAGTCTCCTGGGGGAGGTGCTTTCCGTGAGCCTTCCAGCTTCTTGTGGTACCTAACATTTCTCGGCTTGCAGGAACATCACTCCAGTGTCTGACCCATCTTCATAGTTTTCCCAGTATCTTTGTTTTGCCTCTTCCTATGGGGATATTAGACATTTATTTAGGTTCCATTCTGAGTCAACACGATTCCATTTTTGCTAAGTGAATATACTAAGGGCCTATCTCCAAATGAGGTCCCATTCTGAGGTTCTGGGTGTGTGTGTATGTGTGTGATACTTTCAACTGAGTACAGAGAGCTTCCTGCTTTCCTTGTTCCTGGTTCCTTTTGCATCTTCCAGGGTAAGACCACATTCTCTCCCAGTCACTTGTTTGGGAACAGCTGCCCATGCATGTACCTAACTGAAATCTTACCTCCAAAGTTGGAAGGCAAACAGGGACAAGAAAGAAAGCAATTAGTACAACTGGGATCTGGGGCTTAAAGGGATTCACTGACCTGCTGGCACGGTGTCTAGTGTGGAGAAGCAAGATGGGGGAGTTTGGGGAAAGACATGTAGAGGAAGACAATCACTTGAATGGTTCAGAAAGGAAGCCTGGGCTCCATGGCTTTCAGTGATCCTAAAGGCTGGGTGCACATGTTTGGTTCCTTATACGGATTCAAAGAACTCAGAGATTCGGGGCAGTTCCTTTAATATCTATTCTATAAGAATTTATTTAATGCTGTCTGTGTACTAGGCTTTATCTAATACACTCATTGACAGATAACCACACTGAGACTCTGGTAGGCCAGGGCAATTGTCTAAGACTCCAAACTCAGCCCTTATCAGTCTCAGTGTCCATTACACAAAGCCAGGTTCTTCTCCTTCAGGCTGCAGTTTGCCAAGGGCACCTGTGACTTCTCTAGGTAACAATTTGTCCCTCTGTCTGTCCACTGTTCTGGCTGTGAACAGTGTTTGTTTCCACAAGTCATTTTACTGTTGCTAGCTGATGTGGCAGGGCTGGGGGGTGGGGGCCAGGGAGGAGCAACAAAGCTTCTGGATTCTTGTCATTGAGTTCAGCTTCATCAGGAGTGACAAAGGTAAGGCATGGAGTGTAAACACCCAAGGAGAAGAGAAAGGACTTCACAGACAGACGATAGGACCCGAGGAAGTCGCATTAACTGTACATCGCTGGCCAGTGTGCAAAAATATAGTGGGTACTACTGGTGCCAGGGAGAATTGTTTTGTTAGCAGTTGAGTGACACTTGAGTTCAGAGAGAAGATAGAATGGCCTTGTGGCAAGTGAGAGAAGGTAGAAGAGAGGACGTGTGGATGTAGAGTGGACCATGTGGATGTAGAGTGGACCATGTGGAT
>JADRCH010000050.1:12082991-12086420 GCA_019843965.1 Rhynchomys soricoides | reverse complement strand
GATGTAGAGTGGACCATGTGGATGTAGGGTGGACCATGTGGATGTAGGGTGGACCATGTGGATATAGAGCGGACCTTATTTCAATCCAGTGTTTGGGACTTGAGTTCTCAAGGCTCCAACTGGGATGTGGCTTGCAGCCTACACTGGCATCCCGAACTCTGCATTCGCCATTGCCACTAGCTTCTCTGGCTCCCATCTTGTCTATATCCCTGAGCAGCTAGCTACCTGCCCTCTGTTACATCTCTCCATGCCTGGTCTCTGTGGTAATGTCATAGCCACTAAGTCTATGGTCCTGGTGGAGGAGAGGAGAAAAGGGCAGTGGTGGGAGGGCATGAGGCCAGCAATGTCCATGTGCTGTTTCTGCACAGTGCAGCTGCAGTGGACTAAGAGGCAATGGGGAGAAACAAGGACCCTGAGTATGTGTGTATCCAGAAAAATACAACCAGGGGCTCTTGGGCAGCAAGGGGAATTTTTGTATCCAGGTGGCTCTTGAAGGCCAGTTATTTGTGGGTATGTGGATCTTCCGTAAGTGGGAATTACATTCAGTTCAAGGGGTATAACCTAGGTTCTTTGTGGTCCCAGAAAGCCCCCGGTGTCACTTAGTTTTCTTATTGTTGGCATCAAGTAGCTGCTGTGAAGAAACTAGAGGGAGCTAGGTATTATTTTGGTTTGTGGTTAGAAGGACACACAGTTCATCATGGTGGGAAAAGAGCGGTAGAAACGCATGTGCTGAGCCTCCTCACTGCCACACATCTCTACAGAACAGGAAATAGAAAGATGAGTGCTGATACCCAGCTGCCTCTTTCCTTGTCCTCCTTTAATTCAGCCCAGGAATAGCCACTGGCTGCTTTGGCCCCACGAACAGTCTGACCAAGGTGAATTGTAATGATGACAGAAATAGCCGCTTGTCTGGATAGTCAGTTTGATAGTGTCTCTAATGACAGTCTCCACATTTCTGCCCTCCAGACAGAGTCTCTGGAATATCTAGCAGAATGGAAACAAACAAACAAACAAAACAAATGAAGAAATGACAAGCAGAGGTGGAGTTTACTGCTTATCTTCCAGACCCAAAGTTCTTAGCAGGCTCTGTCTGTGTGTGCCCAACTTGTGGGGCTCCCAGCCGTCTCTAGAGTCTGGAGTCTCCTGGTTCTGGTTTCACATCTCCACCCTAATTGGCAAGCTGCATACATTAAAACTTTCCTTTCCCTGCTTCTTTATTACTAGAAAGATGGATGAGACTGAGTTAGGTCCTTTCCAGTGTCAACAGAATGCCATGCCCAACAGTTGCTCTTGTGCCACGCCCTTCCACCCAGAGCTGCATTAGAGGATCCCAAGCCTTGCTCACATGTGGATGGTACTAACTGACAGCTTGAAGGCTACTTCTTAGCCACAGAGGTATTCCATTCCTGTTACTCTGGGTGTTTTATTTACAATTTAAAAATATATCAGGCAGAGTAGTGCATCTCTTTAATCTTAGCACCTGGCAGAAGCAGCTGAATCTGTTAGTTCAAGGCCAGCCTGGTTTATACAGTAAGTTGCAGCCTTCCTGAGGTTACATAGTGAGAACTTGTCTGAAAAAAAGAAAAGAAAAGAAAAGAAAAATTACATAGGTAGATATTGGGGAGATCGAGGCAGGCATTCTGTCTCTTATTAGGTTTCATGAGTTCCAGGGTCTAGTGAGAGACTGGCTCAAAAAACAAGGTGGACGTCAACTGAGGAATGACAATAGATTTTTTACACACACACACACACACACACACACACACACACACACACAGAGGGAGAGGGGAAGGGGGAAGGAGGGAGAGAGAGGAGGGAAGGAAGGGGAGGGGGAGGGAAGGAGGAAGAGGGAGGGAGAGAGATTGGAGAAAGAATGCCACTTCCCAGTCCATACTATTTTTAATTGTTGCAGTAGTCATCATTAAGGATTAGAATTATTATTTCCATTCTTTAGACAAGGACATTGGGAGTCTGACACCTTCTGCGACCACACTCTAGACCACACTGGTGGTGAGAACCGAAACTGGTGTGGCACCTGGACTCGATCCTCACACCTGAGTCACATTAAATTCTACCACCCGCCACCCACTGTTTTCCATATCCATTGCTATCTATAGTACAAAGTAGCATCATGAATAACCTCTTTCTTCCTGTTGCCCCATTAGTGTTCCAGCACAGGTTAGGGAAGGCCCCTTAGGACCATTTGGAGACTGTCTCTATGAAGGAAGGCATGGTACATTCCAAAGTTTAAAACACAGATAACTTAAAATGTGTAAGTGCAGCTCACAGCACCACGTACAAGGTGGGCAGCCCTGAGGTGAATTCACACGCGCACGTGCCAAACACAGTAAACTGCATTTATTTTCTAACAGCAACAATTCCCCCCCAATATCATGAGCACATGCCCTTTCTAATAAATTAAGGCTTTATTTTGGCTGATGCCTTGGAAGGAAGCAGGAGGGAGGCTTAGCAGCACATGGCTGAACCCCGTGACCTGTCCATAAGAAACTACTAAGGGTTGTTGAAGCAGTTTTGACATTCTTCCTACAGAAGCAATTTGACACAACTTCTCTCTCATCTGCACTTTCCTAATGACATCTCTCTGTTGGTGCAGGCCTGGCATCCCACCTCACCGACATAGGCCAGAGGACACAAAATCCAAGGAGAAAGGAGACAAGGAAGAAATGACTGCACTTACAAAATGATGACTCATTGCAACAGGGATGTGTGTGTTTGTGTATGAAACCTGCTAAGTGCCCAGGTTAGACCCATTTAATTAGCTGATCTGGGGCTTCAGATAGTTGTTTTTCTAATTGCAGATCTTCTCTGTGTCACCAGCTAGCTGTGAGCCTTCAGGGAGCTAAGCTTATTATTATTACTATTATTATTATTATTACTATTATTATTATTATTACTATTATTCTTTTATTATCTTAATGTCTAGTCTCCCTCCATACTTCCTTGTAGAGCTCAAGTCTTTGGTAACAGTCCCCAGTGATGATGGGGCCTAACCTGCTAGATCTCACCCTCTGTGAGGGCAGCCCTTGGAGCCAGAGGCTAATCTTCCTGGCCTTGTCTTTAATGAGCAGACAGAGGTGACAGAGCCTATGGCTGGTTAGATCTGCTGCCTGCAAAGGGACCTGGATCACCATTAAGCTACTGGCCTGGAGAGCAGCCTCGGACAGCTCATAATTTCCAAATTAGATGTTTCTAAGGTCTGTATTATTTTTTGGTGCAGACAAAGCTTTCAGGCGGCTCTGGCAGAGGCTGGCAAAGGCAGGCATAGAAATCTGACTGGGTAACTGATTTCATCCACAGTCAAGCAGGTCCAACTGGAACCCATTTCATTTAGATGCAAATGGAGCTTTAGTTCCCAGAAAGTCCCTGGCTGCTTTGGTCCTGCTTCTGTGAGTGCTGTTGTGTGATGTG
>JADRCH010000050.1:12075491-12080491 GCA_019843965.1 Rhynchomys soricoides | reverse complement strand
GATTGTTGACAAAAGTGAGGTCATTTAATGTTTATCTCTTTATATGCAATATAATGCTCTTCACATTTGTGTTATTTCAAGTGAGAGTTTAGTCTTTTTGAAGGCTGAATAATGTTCCACTGTATGTGCATGCTGCATACTTTAAACATCCATTCGGCTATGCTGTGGCAGTTAAGTTTTCAAAGCTTGGTTGTAAATAATTCTGTAATAAATGTAGGAGCATAAATATCTTTACCGCTTATGGTACCCATTACATGTTTATATCAGAAGCAAGATTGCTACATCATCTGATAAATTTTATACTGTGGTATGTATTTGTTTAATTTATTTTTTTATTCAGTGTGTGTGTGTACGTGTACATGTGTGTACACTCATGCATACCATGACGTATATGTGACAGTCACAGGGCAACTTGCAGGAGTCAGTACTCTCCTTCTGCCCCGTGAGTCCAGGATAGAATTGAGTTGTCAGGCTGGTCAGTAAGTGCTTCCCCTCCTAGGCTATCTTGCTAGCTCTACTTTAATTTCCTTGAAGTATCATTGTCCTTTTTTTCTAAAATGGCTGTCCAACACCACACACCCTCCAACATAGAAAACTTTCTCCTTTCTCTGTCCCTTCAACCCATGGCCTTCCACCATGTTTGACAATAGTCATTCTAACAGTGTGAGGTACCATCCTAGGATTTTAACTTCTTCTTTGTGATTATTTTTGGTTCAGTTTTTGGGAAAGGATCTCACTTCATAGATCAAGCTTGTCTGAACCAACTATATAGCTGAGGCTCCTTAAACTAGTGGCAATCCTCCTGCCTTAGCTTCTTCTTAAGGGCTAAGATGGCAAGCATGAGAGACCATGACTAAATCAAACCTTTTCCATTTCCTTCTGAGTTTTGCATGTCTTCTTTTGGGACATAGTCACTCAGGCCATCTTGCTCTCTGTTTATAAATCTGTGTGTATGCATGTGCCATATGTGTGCAGGTGCCTATGGGGGCCAGAGGAGAGCATCAGATCCCCTTGGTCTGGCATCACAGGTGTTAGCTGCCCAGTGTAGTTGCTGAGAACTGAACTCCAGTTGTCTACAAGAACAGCAAACACTCTGAACCACTGAGCTCTTTCTTCACCGGTTTTTAATGAAGTCTTGTTTTCTTGTTTCTAAAGAGTGTGGATTTCCCGTGTTCGGGGCGTGAACTCCTTGGCTGATAAAGGATTTGCAAATAATCTCTCACAGTGTACAAGCTGTCTCTTCATTCTTCCAACTACTTCCTTTACTCTGCAGAAGCTTTCAGCTTGACGTGATTCTGTTTGCCCAGGTTTGCTTTTGTCATCTGTGTCTGGTGAAAGTGGGGTCTCACTGCCCAGTTCATATCTTGTAGTGGTTCTTGATTTCTTTTAGTGATTTTACAGTTTTAGGTCTTAGGGTTAAATTTTAATCTGTTTGGGGTAGAGTGCTAAGTAAGGGGTGAGGTAAATATCCTAAGTGATCACTCTGCTGGTTACTGAAGAGATTGTTCTATGTATTAGTGACCTCCTTTTTTCGAAGTCAACCAATAATAGCTGGGAATGTTTACTCTGGTAGCTCTATGTGATCAGGTCTTCTCTCCTTTTAAAAGCAGTGTAATGGTCTATCTTACGGGTAGCCCACATCATCTTTATCATCTCTCACTGGGCCATTTTGCTTCTTGATATTGTGTATAATGCTTTTAGCAAGTGTGGGTGCATTGTTCTTTCGATTCTTTTGGACCTCTCATCAGAAATAGAATTGCTAGAGCTTACAATTCTAGTTGTCATTTTATGAAGAACCCCTTGCTGTTCATGATAGCAGCCACACCATTTCACAGTTGTAGTATGAGATTCGCAAGGTTCTGGTTGCTCCACATCCTTGCTAATACTTGTTCTCCCCTCCCCCCACTGGCAGTAACTGAGTGAGCTATGTTTATACTCCTGTCCTGATCAATGTGACTTAAATATCTTCTTATCCTTTCTGATGGTTCTGAACAAGTAGCCACAAAGTAGACAATAAAAGAGACAGATACCATGGGGTTGCCAAGGACCTTGGCCTCAGTTAGGAGAACCACTAGGCTTTATGGGAGTCTGGATAGAGGTAGAGCTTCTCTTCTTCCTGACTCCTCATCAAGTCACTGGGGGCCAAAAGTTGGACCACAAGAAAAGATGGGGTTCTGAGTAGATTGAGTTCCTTAGCGACTCCGAGCCTTCATTTCCTCATCTGTGAAATAGATCCATTGAGAAGTGTTTTACCAGCCAACCCTCTGAGAGAAAAAATAACACTAGCACGTGTGGCGCTTGGTACTCTCATTGTGCAGATATCCTAAGTGCAGCTGCTAGCGAACAGCAGCGAACTGCCTGCCAGACACCTGACTGGGGAGAGCGATGATCCCTACTGAACACATCACACCCACACCTATGCAAATGCTTTTCTTGGTGCTTGGGATGGGCGAGACTATTCCTCTGCCATAGTGGAGGGACTTTGTGTGACCTACACACGAAGAAAGGCCACCCAACTCCAGGTTTACTCAACAAACATATGCTGACCTTCTGTTATGTACCAAGCTGTGTTCCTGCAGCAGAGTTTAAAGGGGGCATGCCAAGGAGTCTGCAAGTCATGTGACCCGGCTAAGTCTTTGGAGATCTCAGCCTGATCAGATGGCCTCCAGGTTGTCATCTCATCTCAGTGCTGTGTTAATCACTCCACTCTTGTTTCTTCCTTGAGCTGTGGTCCTCCTGAAGACCAGACTCTGTCTCATTTATTTTGGTATTCACACTTCCTGACAGTTTTGAAAATATTCAATAGGTATACCTAGAGAAGCAAAATTTACAATTCTGAAGCAGGATCATAGAAGAAAATAGGTAGTCATGAATAGTTCTCAGTAGGTGCAGCCCCCACTGCTTCAGGGAGTTTTTTCCTTTATTTCTATGAGTTTATTAGTATATGACTTGCTTATATTTAACATTTTAATGCCATGCATATATTTTTTTATTTTAAAGTTTCATTTATTTTTTATTTTTTTTTCATTTTTTCATACTTTTTTATATTTCAAATGTTTTCCCCTTTCCAGATCTCCCCTTTGGAACCTCCCCATTTCCTCCCCCCTTCCCCTGCCACTATGGGGGTATTCCCCCACCTACCCACCCACCCACACTCGTCTTCCCTCCTTGGCATTCTTCTCTACTGGGGGATCTAACACCCTCAGGCCTAAGAGCCTCTGCTCCCCCTGATGTCTAACAAGACCCTCCTCTGCCACATATGTGGCCAGCACCATGGGTCCCTCCATGTGTATTCTTTGGTTGGTGATCCAGTTTCTGAGAGTATCGAGGGGTCAGGCCAGTTGCCACTGTTGCTCCCTCCCTGGAGCAATCTACAGTAAACCAGTGGCCAACATCAAACTAAATGGAGAGAAACTCGAAGCAATCCTGCTAAAATCAGGGACTAGGCAAGGCTGCCCTCTCTCCCTATCTATTCAATAGAGTACTTGAAGTTCTATCTAGAGCAATTAGACAACAAAAGGAGGTCAAAGGGATACAAATTGGAAAGGAAGAAATCAAAATATCACTATTTGCAGATGATATGATGGTATACTTAAGTGATCCAAAAAACTCCACCAGAGATCTGCTACAGCTGATAAACACCTTCAGCAAAGTGGCTGGATACAAAATTAACTCAAGCAAATCAGTTGCCTTCCTATACTCGAAGGATAAACAGACTGAGAAAGAAATTGGGGAAATGACACCCTTCACAAGAAGAAAGAAATTGAAGAAGACCTCAGAAGATGGAAAGATCTCCCATGCTTATGGATTGGCAGGATTAATAAAGTTAAAATGGCCATCCTGCCGAAAGCAATCTACAGATTCAATGCAATCCCCATCAAAATCCCAATTCAATTCTTCATAGACTTAGAAAGAGCAATTCTCAAATTCATATGGAATAACAAAAAAAAAAAAAAAACCAGGATAGCAAAAACTATTATCAAAAATAAAAGAACTTCTGAGAGAATCAGCCTCCCTGACCTCAAGCTGTACTACAGAGCAGTAGTGATAAAAACTGCATGGTATTGGTACAGTGACAGGCAGGTAGATCAATGGAATAGAATTGAAGACTCAGAAATGAACCCACACACTTATGGACACTTGATCTTTGACAAAGGAGCTAAAACCATCCAGTGGAAAAAAGACAGCATCTTCAACAAATGGTGCTGGTTCAACTGGCAGTCTACATGTAGAAGATTGCGAATTGATCCATTCCTATCTCCCTGTACAAAGCTCAAGTCCAAGTGGATCATGGACCTTCACATAAAACCAGATACACTGAATCTAATAAAAGAGAAAGTGGGGAAAAGTCTTGAACACATGGACACAGGGGAAAAGATCCTGAACAGAACACCAATGGCTTGTGCTCTAAGATCAAGCTTCAAGGAGTTTGTAGTTAAAAGAATCAGCACCTATTCAGTACTATGCTATAACAGGCATTGATAGAATCACTCAGCACACATTGCACTGTATTGCAGGTAAACTTTATAATGGCTCCATCTTTATATTTCTCCATTGCTGTCAGCACTGTACGCAGCACCTCTCCTTCCTACGAGGGGTGAAATGAGCAGCAGCAGCTAAGGAGGCACCCCTCAGTTCTTTGCTGTTGACATTGTATGTGGAGAGCTGAGAAGCATGCCTGATGTTCATTGTCCCTTCAAGTAAGAAAGCCGCTGTTATTCTCATTTGATAAAACTGGGGCTTTGGGGGAGAGAGGGAGGAAGGTAAGGAGAGAGAGAGAGAGAGAGAGAGAGAGAGAGAGAGAGAGAGAGAGATTGTGATTAAGTGACTAATCTTAACCACATAGTTAACAAAATGCAGAGCCAAGGCGGCACCAGGACCTAATTCCTGACCAGAGTTGTTCAGTTGGGGACTATCTCTCACCTTTCAGTTTGGGCACACACACACACACACAGAGAGAGAGAGAGAGAGAGAGAGAGAGAGAGAGAGAGAGAGAGAGA
>JADRCH010000050.1:12036294-12075481 GCA_019843965.1 Rhynchomys soricoides | reverse complement strand
AGAGAGAGAGAGAGAGAGAGAGAGAGAGAGAGAGAGAGAGAGAGAGAAAGAAAGAGAGAAGCTAAAGGGACCTGGGGGTGGGGTGGGCAGCTGCTGTCTTTCCTATGTGTTTGTTTTCTGACTACCAGTACTTAAAGAAGCCACCCGTCCCTAGGCTGTGCTGACTATGCTGACCTTTCTCATAATATGGTCGTGCAGCCTGAGACTGAAGGGTGTCTCTCTCCTGCAGCCTGTAGCCCTCAGGGTGCTGATGGGAGCTGACAGGAGTCCAGTGTGATAGGAGAAAAAGGGAGGCCTCAGCCCATCTTCTGTCTTCTAATCCATCCAGCGGACCCTTTCGTAGGTATTTATCTTTTGAGTCACGTAAACTGTTAAAGTAATACTTCTCAAAAGGTTAAAAACCTATTTCTCAAACATGAACGTACATGCCAGAGATTTGCGTAATTCATTAGCTGGGGAGCATGTGAGATGACAAAGCTGGCTTTATAAAGGGATACAAGAAATACCTGTGCTGAGTGAGGGGAATGTGCCCATAATCCCAGCACTTCAGAGGCAAAGACAGAGGCAGAAGCATTGCAGGGAGTTCAAGGGAGCCTGCATCGCATAGTGTGTACCAGGATAGCCTGGGGTATATAGCAAAATCAAATATGGATGTCATGGAAGAGGAGGGCCTTCTCAGGCTCCAACTCTAGCTGAGGAGCTACTGGCAGTTAATGGCTACTGGGGGGAGGGGGTCACTTTCTTCAGTAGTAGAGCCACTAGGAAGTTGTACTCTAGCAAAGAACCTACCTCACACTCACTCACAAGCATACATCCCTAACTAAGTCCAGCGAGTCACACACACCAAGTAAACATATGAAGGTAGGAGAGGGTGTGCTTTGTGGAGAAGAGGCAGTTCAGAGGAAGTAGAGGAGGTAAGAGAGGGGAATGGACAGCATGGATGTGGTCAAAATAGATTTGATACCTAGATGTGGTTGTCAAGGTGTAAATAAAATATTATTTAAAACAACACAACAATCAAACCAGATATAGGTTTATTTACATGTACACATGGAATAAGCTGGAGTGAGATTGCTATAAAACTCAGTATTCTATAGATTATAGAATTCAGTACAATCACAAAGTGTGGGGTTATCTCCATCTTTTCTAATGGGTAGGAATCTTTCTCATGTTTTCAGGTTTTTTTCTGGTTAACATCTAGCATATTGGGTAAACCTTATGGGCAGTAAACTTTAAACACACAGAATGAAGCTCCCTAGGTTGACATGACTCTTAAGATGTCTTCTTAGCAGCTCTAAGAAATTCAACTGGTCCCTTGGTACGGAAGAGTCTACAAGTTGCTGGATATGTTTAGAATTCAGCCGTGAATTCTAAAGACAGAGGAATAACTAAGGGCTGGCATGGAGAGAAAGTCTGGACCCACTGGGAAAGGGATCTAAGATAAGGCTAATTGACTCCATGATCGTAAGTATGTCAGGGGACTATAGACCCACAGTGATGTCTTGGGCCACCTGGAATTTGTGTCATTCACAGCCACTATCCAGTACATTCCCAAAGACTAATTGCTTCTGGTTTGCAGTGTGCAGTTATTCTGCGAAGATTTGAGGTCCCTCTGAGGAAGACTGGCAAACGGCTCATCCTGTGACTTTTGACAAGGAAGCTGAGACTTTCCTTAAGAGGACCTGGCCTCCCTAGAGATTGATAGAAAACAATTATTGTTTTGATGAGGTAAAGACAGCATCTGTCCATTTGATCTAGAACTCTTCTGGCTGCAGACACTAAGTGAGAATTCAATAGACCACCTCTCCATTTCTCTTTTAAGGATATCAGGGCCAGCACCCAGCGCTATAGGCTGTTCTAATAAGGTTCTGTCATCCTATCCAGCCTGGAGACAATGCAGAGTCTGGGTAAAGTACTGTGGAGAGAGAGTGTTGAGATGTGAGTTCTGATCTTGCCTCTTCTACTAACTAGCAGAAAGATTCTGGGCAAATTAATTTGCTTCTTTGAGGACAGTTTCTTCAACACTTAAAGTGGGCACTTGTGGAGAGGCTTTGGGGAGCCCAGTCTCTTTAATTGGGCTCCTTGTGTGGCTTCAGATGGGAAAAGCAAGCAGGGTGTGCCCCATGGAAGAGTTCTGGTCTACAGGATGCTACTAGTCAGTTACAACCATTTCCAAATAAAGGAATTTCAAATAGGAGCACACATTTCTGAGTTCTTTGGAAATACAGAAATCTCTCTCTGCTTTCAACTGTGGATGACACACTTGTCTGTGGGTCTATGATATGAAGGCCATTTCTGACCTTTCCTTCACTCTCACTTCGGCTTAACATCTTGGTTCAAGTCCCCAATAGCTGTCCTATGGGAGACATCATCTTCATGGGGACATCTCTGTCATCTACATCACTCTGTCTACTTGTTACTTTATGTTGCTGTGACCCCAAACCGAACATCAACAGCTTACATCATGGAAGGATCTATTTTGGCTTACAGTGTGAGAGAGGCCTGTGTATCAAGGCAGGCATTATCCGGGGCAGGTAGAGAAAGGGAGCACGGGAGAGGGCTAGGGCAAGATATAGCTCCCAAGTGTACCGTCCCCCAGGGGCCCGATTCTATTACCTGGGACCTACATTCTACCTTCTAGCAACTCCATAAAATGTCATTAACTTGTGACTCTGTCCAGTGATTAATTCTTGATTAGGTTAAAGCCTCATCATCTAATTGTTTCTAGAAATGCCATTGAAGTGAGCTTCTCTAATTATCTAAGTGTTTGTCAGTCTAACTGAGTTGACAATAGTATTCAGCATCACACTCTGCCAGCACAGGAATTATTCACCAAGCCCATTTCACCGAATGCTTTCAATGGCCATGGGGAAGATACTGCTCACAACTTGTTGTTGCCTCATGTGTTGCTCCTGACTGCAAGGAAGCTGGCAGATCACTGATCATGTACTTTACACAAATGCTTGGCATTTCAAAGCCGAAGGAACGCCACGATCTTCCTTCCTTACCTGCTTAACTTCCCAGGGCATGTCAGGTGCCCCACTTTCCCAGGGATCTCGGATGTTTATTTTCATGTTACCTCTTCTGAGCCCTGTGTCAGAACACAGGAGACCAGCAGAAGAAGTCCCAGTGAGCTCATTACTCAGGGCTTCCTTAAAGAAACCCAAAGACTGATAGGATTTAGGCATGTGGAAGTGCAGACAGGTGGAGAAATAGTGATATTCAAGTTGAGGGACTGGACAGACGATGTAACATGTGGAGGCAAGAAAGGCCACAAACAGCCCAGACCCAGATAAAGCCTGGCATTTCCACAAGAGAGGAGCCAGACTGGGCTTAATTTAGGAAGGCAGACATGATAATGCAAACCCAACACTGACTTTTGGTAGGTGTAGGTGAAAAGACCTCCTAATCTCTACCCAATCCAGGCTCTAGGCCTGTGGGCCTGGCTTCATTGACACAGGCTACACTTGGCAGTAGTCAATCAGAGGGGCCAAGGAGAGACCCCTGTTATTGATGAATTTTTCATACCTGGGGACAACTCACATGCAGGAGTGGGATTGAGAAAGGAATGGAGCAGGCTGCTGTGCCCTGAGGAAGGGTAGTTAAGAATACCAGGCCTTGTGGTTATGTCTTCTCAGCTTCTGCCTCTACTGTACTGGTGCTGGGGACAAGAGGAGATGTTCAATGCTGCTGTAGATGGGACACCATGGTCCATCACCAAGAGACCATCTCTGCAGTAGGTGGCAGTGATTTCTGAGATTACTGAGTAAAGAGCTGCTCAGAGATGATGTCAGTAGTCTTCTTATTCCCAGAGTCGCCAGGGAGGACCTCAGGACTTGTAGCTCATCTGAGCTGGGGTATGCAGCGATGAGCTGCTTGCTTCCAATGCTGTGTTGCCCCAGGCTGAAGCTAGACTCTCTTTCTCATTGCTTCAGGCTGCTTTTTAGACTTGGGTTCTCTACTGGCCTAAGGAGTGAGGATCTCATTATGATTAGAAGAGTGTAGGACATATGTCCTGTTTGGAGACTTGTTATTTCTGGGCTTACTCAATGGCTCCTCATTTGGCTCCATTTCACAGACTGATGATGACCCCCTAGCTTGATTGATAGTCACATATATATTCACATACACTGCTGCTGGGCCCACCCCAAGGAGTATGTCTTACCCTCATCATAACCACTGGACAGATACAGTGGTCACAGTAGACAAATGTCCCCTGACTGACCACCCAGAAGGTTCTGGGCAATCCTATGCTCACTGGCTCTTCAGCACAGATAGGGCTGGAGACCCTAGCATGGTAAGTTCAATCTAGAACTGGAAGGATGAAGCCTCTGGTACAGCCATACGTATTTAACCTGAGGGCAGAGGGACAAAGGTGAGCGTCTTGAGGCCACATAGTTGGTATGAAGGGCAGAGTTGGGACCAGACTCGGGTGCTGGCATTAAGCCTGGAGCTCTTTCTTCAAATCCTGTTCCCGGGCCCGCCTGTTTTATCTTGTGCACCTTTATCGGTCCAGCGGCCTACCTGCATCTTAGATGCTCACGGAGTCCATGTGGGTGGGGTTGTTTGTATGCAAGGTAAGCATGCTTGCTGGCAGGCTGCCTCACATCTTCCCTGAATGTGGACCAAGATTTCCTTTTCTTCTCCCCAAAGGCGGAATCTTGAATGGGGTCAAAGCTTTCCATTTCTGACTCTTGAGGCCTATCCAACATCCTGCGCCGTGGCTGTGTCAAGAACTGCCTAGCCAATAGGAAAGCTGAAAACAGGCCACAAAATGTTGCAGAAGGGACGAGGAGAGCCTTATAGTGGCTGGAGCTGCTCCAGTAGAGACAGGCATGGGTATCACTGCGCTGACTGTGGCTGCTCAGTTCTATGACTCCACTCCACTCGTTTCTCAATCCATGTCCTGGGTACGTGTAGGCTCTTATCGGTGAATGCTGGAGCACTGACACGGGATAGGTTGAGTCTTCCAGGGCTGTAAGATCCTTTTCCCAGAGCCAGAGGACTTCTGCACAAGTCTATGTTTACTTAGTGTTTGTTGAGCTGCTTCTTGGCTGGGTACTAATCCTTTTTAGGCATCAAAGCCACAGACAGCTCTGCTTAAAAAGAATCAAGTCTCAAGCCTGCCCTTTCAACTGTATTTTCTGGCATTCTAGATGTGGTGTGGTACTGTGCTATACCTCTGTGGATGTAGGATATTTTTCACCTGTTTTATGATACATAGGGACCATGCTTCATTAAAGCTGTTTTTAATGCTTTTACTCAGAACATTTTATTTCCAGATGATGACTAAGAATGTAATAATAATAATAATAATAATAATAATAATAATAATAATAATAAAGCATGCCAGATACCACAACAATTACAGAACCATGCTGTTTTTTTGGAATTTGTTTTCATTTATTATTATTTTTAATGGCATAAACTGGGTGTCTCTACATTTTTATTCAGATGACTGCAGAGCCTGGAAAAACTGGTTGTTGCTATTCATGCACAGCATATAGCTAATGGTCTTTGTGTGTGTGTGTATATATTGAATATATATGTATAAATAATTTCAAGATATATAATATGAACGTATAACTTGAATATATAAAATTTGTCTATATAATTTTTGAGACTTTAGTTGTTCTGTCAACTTTGTAAAACAAAAAAAAAGTCTCCCAATTTACTGTGCTGGTGTTTACAGAAATTAACAGCCATATTTGTCTATGTTTTAGTTATTTTTCTATTGCTGTGGTTAGACACCATGATCAAAGTAACTTATAGAATGAAGAGTTTATTGGAGGATTGTAGCATCAGAGGGTTAGAGTCCATGACCATCATGATATGGAGCATGGCAAGAGGCAGGCATGGTTCTGGAGCAGTAGCTGAGAGTTTGCATTTTGATTACAAGCACAAGAGAGAGAAAGATACTGCGAATAGTGTTGGATTTTGAAACCTCAAAGCCAGCCTCCAGTGACACACCTCCTCCAACAAGGCCACACCTCCTAATCCTTCCCAAACAGTTCTGCCAACTGGGAAGTTATAGGAGCCATTTTCATCCTAACCAATATACTCTTAAAACATTAAATTTAATTTTCCTCTATTTGTACAGTGATAATGCACTGTATTAAATATACAAGTTCTTATTTTGTGGGTTTGATAATAAAAAATAATAATGTATTCTTGAATTTTGAAAAGTCATAATTCAGTCAGTGGCAGCCAGTTAGGAATTCTGTCCAGTCATCTCATGTGCACATTTAGCAGATGAGCAGATAAGAAACTGTGATGGCTCCCCGAAAACACTCTTTTACTGCACTAGGTGACACCATGCCATCCCAACAGGGGCTTCTGACCATCTGTTTACTACAAGAAGGCCAAGACTGGTGGGATATGGCTTGAAGTTGGTGCAAAGAACGCAGGTTAGAGTCTCTAGACTATCCATTAGATCAATCATTTCTCCAAGGATCGATCTATGGAAGCAGACAGCATCTGTTTCTGAGAGGAGACAGCACCATGCCTTCATGCAGTATCTACATCAGCACTGAGAAATGCTGCAGGGTTCTTAGCCTTGTTTCCAGAGGTACCCAAGTCAGCCAACATCGGAAAATTCAATCATTGAACTGATCGGGGAGGCTTCTTGTGTAGGTCAGCAGCCACATGGTTACAATATCCCCGTATAGCCCATCTTACTTACAGAGCACAGTGGTGGGTGGGTGGTTGGCCTTGAGCCAGAAGAGACCAGAACTTTGCTGGTAGGCTTGTTCAGGCTCCCCCTCCACTGTTGCTCACTAGCTATATTATTCTGTATTGGCCTGCCTTGGGAACCCTGCTTCATCTGTAATAAAAGGGTTAGTAATATTTATCACTTATGCCTCTTTCAGGGCTGGAGAAAGAGGTGTGTAGAGTGGGCAACATGGTGATCACTGCCAGATGAACCATCTTGTACTCTTATGGTTTCTTCTACTGTTGTCTTAATGGTAAGAAAGAATCCATTTTCTCCAGCATTGGCCACATGGGACTCTCAATTTGAAAGGAAGGAACCCATCTTCTTAGCAGAAGTGACACAACAACCATTCCAATGACAAGGACCTGGTATTTAGAAGCTAGGTCCAGGCTAGCCCAAAGGGCTGTCTCATATCCAGCAGCAGAGAAATGGAAGGACTGTGAGGATAGCTGGAGCCAAAGGCCAGTAGGAGTCCATCCAGGGAAATGATATTAGAGAAAAACTGACAAAGTGCCCAGAAAAATCTGTGCTCTGGTTAATGGCATAGAACAACAGTTTCTTAGTTTTGTAAACTAAGGCTACTAGAGAAAGCTGGGTAAAGGGTCTATGGAAACTCTCTGAACTGCTTTTGCAGCTCTCTGCAAGTCTAAAGTTACCCTAGATAAAGCACTCGTATCAAGCTGGGCATGGTGGCACACGCCTATAATCCTATCACTCGGGAGACAGTGGAAGGAAGTTCAAAGTTCAAGGCCATTCTTGACTACTTAAGAGACTGTGAGGTAGCCAGAGATATCCGAGATCATATTATAAACAAGAATACAGACAGATGGACAGACAGACACCTGCAGCTGCTCCAGAATGGTCAGGTGAGATGAACAGGTCCCCACAGGAAGAAGGGGCAGCTTCACAGCTTCTCGAATGTACAGAAACAACGCTCTCTCCACCTCCCACCTGTAGTCAAGGAGATGGCTTTCTGTCAAGTCTCCTCAGCCTTCTCTACCCTGGAACAATTTCCCTCTTTTTCCTTGTCTTTCATGACCTTTGAGACTTTTGAAGGGCTGTGGTGGAAGGCATTACTGAATATGGGACAGCTACTTTGAACATCTGTGGTGGAGTGGGAAGCGCAGAGCTCCGCCGGCTTGCCTTCACACACTTTGCTTGCTTATATTTTCGTGCTGCTGGAGATATCGCTTCTGCCAAGAATCTGCCCTAAGGAGTGACAGATCCTATGCAGCTACAAGAGTGGCAGTGAGTTAATCTGTTTAGCTTGCTACATTAACCATGCCACCTTCCCGTTGCAGGAGGTGCTCGCCTTCCTTTCTTCCTTTCCTGCTCACCCTGGCCAGCATGTGCTCACAGCCATTCTAACTCAACCGACTCCCCAGAGACAAGGGGACTATCCTGTCCCCCTTAGTGCTACACTCATGGCTCTTAATCAAGTCTGCAGACAATATGGTTCAATAAGATGTGCTGAGTCAATGGAGAGTCAGCATAATCAGCATCAGCAGCCACCCCACCTACAGAAGTCCTCTGTATCCATTACCTTTCTAATTATTGTTACAAAATAGCCCACAGAAGCAACTTAGGGAAGGAGTGTTTTATTCTGTCTCACAGTTTTAAGGTTGCAGACCATTGGAGTAGGGAAGTCCCAGGATGTAGGTGGCGGTCACTGGATACATTGTACCCTCAGAGGACAGTGAATGCCTTTGTTGAACTTGCTTTCTCCTGGACGCCAGCCCATGGGACACTACTGCCAGAAACATTTGAGTTTGGTTTTCTCACCCCAATAACTCAATCTAGAGGTTTCCTCAAAATGACAGCAGTCTGTTGCCTAGGTGCTTCTAGATCCTGTCAAGTTGGAAATATTTTACTAACCATTACACCCCTTTATTCAGTATGCTTGGTGGACTCATTGGAAAAGGCCTTTAGAGAAATGATAGATCAATCATTGCATTTTTACCTTGGAGAACTCGTGGATGTGCATCTTCCAAATTATTTGAGTCCCATCTTTATGTCTGGGCCCACTATTGGAAGCAGCATATCTTTTTTTTTTTTTTTTTTAAAACAGTTCCAGTATTTTTAAAGGAAAACAAATATGTAAATTTCTAAAAATATAAATATAGGTTTTTGACACTTTTTAGAGTGACCTCATTCCTTTGAAACTAGTCAGGATTTTTTTCTTTCAGCCCTTTGTTGTTGTTTTCATCTCTTTGCAGTTTTAATTAAAAAAGAATTTTATGTTCACTTTTTCTTTGTCAGAAAATGTCCCCTATTTCATTTTCATGGGCCAATAACATAATTTGGCACCTTTTTAATCATGGTGTATGAAAGAGTGAACTGAATTAATGACAGTTATCAAAACCAACCTTCTGGTTACATAGAATTAGCTATTATAGCTTGATTGGTGGAGACAGACCAGGAAGTCAGCAGCCTTGAGTTTTCCCACCTGCCATCATTGGCATCCATCTCTTCCTCTGTAACAACATGTGCCATTCTGTGTTATGGGCTATTCAAGGTTGCTATTCTACACAAACTTATGGCAAGTGGCTAGCTCATCATAAGCTTGTTTCCTATAGCCCTCCCAGTACTGAGATGATGGACAGAGCCCTGCATCCTCCCAAGGACTATGCATGATGGGCAGTGCTCTGCGTCTTCCCTGGGGTTGGTTGTTCATGATGGGCAGAGCTTTGCATCTTTCTAGCAATAGTGTACCTGCTGTGGCCATTTTTCTGTTTCCTTTCCTGAAACAATATTTGGGGAGTGGTGACTAGCTCATTGCACCAAGAGATTGGGGGTCACTGGAGACCTTCTCACATGTGTAGTCTTTCATTGGCCATTGGTGAACTTCTACTCCACTCTGGCAAATTCTAGGTGCTCACATGGCTAAAAATGACTATAATGTAAATCTTGATTGATGAGCCTAGGAGACAGAAGAGACAGACTTGTGGATTTTGAAACCCAGCACCAGTGACAATCATATGCTGTGATTCTGAAGGGGAGTAAGAAAATAATTCTTCTCAGGAGAGATCACAGAAAGCTTCCTGGAGAAGGCAGCCTCTGATGAGCAATAGATCTGTAGAGAGAAAGGAATTTGGTATCACTTCCTCAAATAAACCAGTTGTATTAGTGAGCATGCTCATGGGGTTGCCCCTGGCATGAAAACTGTAGGTACTCGAGGTTGAATGCAAATTACATGTTATATCATCAGTGTCCCTCAGAGGAGTGGAGTCTTTAGACCCTGTGCCATCCAGCAAACCTTAGCGTGTGTGTTAAAGGGGACGAGGTAGCAGACTGCAGCTGTCTCTCAGAGGTTTCAGCACAGCACAGAATAAAGACAGTAGCAAAGACAACAGGCAGGGGCCTGCTCTAGGCCACCAGTAGCTTTGCCTATCAGACTGGTACTCCAGGCAGATCCAGCCCTCTGCTTGTCACATGCCAGGAAGATGGAATGTTTTGTTTCAACCTGCAGTGTGCACCCTAGTTCCTGGAGAGATAAGCACTTGCAGGCTGCTGATATAATTAGATGATCAGTCACAGAAAATCTAAAGCAAATATGACCTTTGAGGAGGAAGGTTTAATTAATTTATTATTATTATTATTATTATTATTATTATTATTATTATTTAGTGATGATGATATCATTTCTACTATCATTAGGAAGGGAAAGAGGCCCAAGGGAAAGAGTCCTGAGACTGGGCTCTTGTCTCCACAGAGGACTAGAGGGATACACAAAATCATTGCTGTGCTCAAAAGGCACAGAGTTACCTCCAGCCTCCCCACCCCCATCCTTCTGCTGCTACCCTGCAATGGGGAGACGGGGTCAGAGTCTCATTCACACATACCCTTTGTTGTTCACCAGCTATTCAGCTCAGTTACCCTAAAGACGTAAAACAGGACACACAAACTTACATGCTTTCTGGGACCTGACAGTAAATAGGAACTGGATAAAACCAGTTGGTTGTGGGGTTATAAGGATTTGTAGTGTTTATGGTACACCCAAGGGCTTGTGTTCCCAACCAGCCAAGACTGGGTGTCATGACAGGTGGGAGGACCTTTGGCCAAATGCTTGAGGTCTAATTTCTTCCAAGATGCGGCAACTGAAGAGAACACAAGAGGGACAAGAGAACATAGGAGTAGAGGTGGCGGCCCTCCCCTACTCACATCCTCGGAACACCGTCATAGCTCATGCTCAGCCCTCCCTGTGTGTCTTATATAAAAGCTGACTGCCTCTCTCTGGCTCCAGCACGCTACTGCCATGCAAGGTTGCTGACCCAGAGCCAGGTGTGGTGCATTCCCAGCACTGAGGAGCTGCAAACAGGGAGCATCAGGAGTTCATCCTAGGTGATTTAAAGCCAAAGCGAGGCTACATAAGATTATGTCCTAAAATAAATTAAATAAATAAGTATGCTGACCCAGCGTTCCAAAACCAGCAATCTTTAAATAAGAAAAGGCAGAGATCCGTATCTTAATATGAAATCTCCAAATACTAAATATTGGCAACAAAATTTTTCCCATAATGCTGTGTGAATTGGACACATTCCGTATGCAAAACCAAATGTGACCCAAAAGCTATCAGGTTGCACATCTGAGCTGAAGAAGATTAGCTAGTATCACCGAATTGATGGAGACTGGCCAGGGAATAGGTAACCTTGATTGCTGCAGCTTGCTATAACCGATGTCATGGATGGTTCAAGGTTGCTACTGCCTGAGAGCTTATGACAAGTGGGTGACTCAGTTTCTCAGATCTACGAAGGCTGGACCTTCTCGGATACCAACTTCACTCATGAGGGAGGAGGGTGCAAGATTTACAGGTGAAGCTGATGTGCATGAACTTGGCAGTGTGCTCTGGCATCTGCAAGGAGGAGCCTCCCTCCACCATGCCACAGCCATCAAAGCTCTCATCAAGCCTGTGCCTCAGGGAGCTGTCACAGCCTCATTACTGCTAATTCATCTTCACTTAGTGCATCAAAAGACTGATTTATAAAATTGGGTGGGTGCATAGGAAGTTTGATTAGCAACATCATGTTGTTTGCCACGGGCTCAGGGAACTTAGCTCATCCGTGTCCCAGGAGCTCAAGATAAGACCCAAGCATTTGTACTGTCTCTGAAATTCTCAGAATCACAGAACAGTCTGGCAGTTCCCTTGGGGAGCGCATTCTCCATTTCTCCCTTGACCCAGAAGTGGGTCTCTGGGGTTCCCTGTTGGCCTGTTATCAAAATAAAGGAGGAGACTGGGAATGTGGGTGGCTCTGTGGTAAATTGCTTGTCTAACACCAGCAAGGCTTAACTCAACATCAGAGGAAAATCAAAACAACACAATGTTATCCACATACGTGGCTGTTGAGCGGGACATGGTAGTTCATACCTGTAGTCCCATCAATCAGGGAGAGAGGAGAATTACTGTGAGTTTGAGGCTAGCCAGAGCTACATAGGAAGTTTCAGGACAATGTTTGCTATAGAGTAAGAATCTGTCTCAAAATAGAACTGGGAGGTTGGAAGGAAGGCTCACTGGTTAAGAGCACTTGCTGTTCTTGCAGAGGACTGGACTCCAGTACCCACATTGGACAGTTCACACCAGTCTGTAACTCCAGATTCCGGGTATCTAAGACCCTCTTTTAGCTTCCAAGAGAACCTGCACATGTGTGCTCTCCCGCAACAGAATCTTAAAAGAAAAAAAAAAAAAAACAATACAAGGCCTGACATTACCACATGGCTCTGCAGATAAAGTTGCTTGCCATGAAGCCTGGAAGCCTGAACCTTTGCTCATCTTGCCCCTACCTCCCAATTTCAGGGATTGTATTCTGGGCTTTGTGCATGCTAAACCAGCACTCTATTATCTGAGTTTCATCCCTGGTCCCCCCTCACCTAGTGATGATATAGGTGTCGTCAGTCTGGAGCCATTCGAAGGAAGGAAGGCCTGAACTGGAATGCCAAGAGAACACTCCTTTTTCTTTAAGACTTTCGAGTTTGCAAGTTACTTTGAAATGTATCATTTTATTTGATTCCCCTTCTACTCTCTGAAATTAGAAACAAGAGCACTCATTATCAAATCCTTATTGAGTATTAATTATTTAAATGAGAATTGGGGACATGGCTCATCAGGGGAACCCACTTAAATGGCTGCATATCAGACATCTCCAGTTGGATGAACTAATTCATGGTTGATGATGCCCTTATAGACCACGGAGTCTAATGGTCTTGATTGAGCTCTCTGCTTGCCTACCTCTGTCTTCATGGGAGGAGGGTGTTTCACCTCTCTGTGTCCTTCTAATTTACCAGAAAGGCTACAAGTCAGGTATGGCTTAATTCTGTGAGATTCAGAAGGAAGGGTCAAGGTTGCTGCAAACTACAAGGTATACATCAAGAAGACCTTAGGGGTAACCATGAAGTGCCTCAGCATCTCAGGCTTTCAGTCATGGCTGCTGGTGGGAATTTTGCAGCCTTATGGCTGAAGTCTCTAGTCTGAAGAGGATTGGGAGCTATGGGGAAATTACAGAGTTCTCTCACAGCCCTCATCCCAGTATGAGGGGCTTGTTGTTTGTTTGTTTGTTTCTCTGAGATCCTCTCACAGTTCAGGATCACCTATCCCTCTGTCAGTTGTTATAGTCCTCTTTATGACATTAGCTGCCAGCTACTGGATTTTTGCTAGTGGAGTTACATGTACTAAGTTAATGTCAGAGCAATTCCAATGAGGGAGGGGTTATTGCCCCACTTTCCAGATAAGAAAACTGAGGCACAAAGCCAGGCACAGTAGTGTAAGCCTTCAATTCAAGCACTTGGGAGGCAGAGGCAGATGGTCTCTGAGTTCAAGGCCAATTTGGAATACAAGGTGAGTCCCAGCGCAGCCACAGCTACAGCGTAAGACCCTGTCTCAATAGAAAAAGCAAAAGCCAAAAAGCAATACAAAGCAAACCTGAGGCATACAGTGTGTGAAGTGTTCAAGCTGAGACTGGGATCAGGCATGTCTCTGCGGTGAAAATAAACACAGGAGACATCAACTCCTATCCACTACACTGTGTTGTGGGTCTCACTCTCTAGAAAAGTCTGAAAGACTGGAGAGGTTGGGATGAGGAAGCCCTTGTGCAAGGCTCCAGCCTGTAGTTGGGACAGAGTACATCTTGATTTCCTCTAAGTAAGGATCTCACAGCCCAAGAGAACAAGTGGTCCATATCCATAGTACTGCCGGGATATAGAGGGGCCATGGCCCAGGGAAGAACTCTCAGAAAGCCCTAATGGATGGGAGGAAGTCAGGCTGACTGGGCCTCAGTGAAGATCTCTGAGTCTGCTCTGGAGCCCAAGAAAAATGAGAGTCACCTAAGTTTTAGAACCTATGAGTTCTACCCAGAATCCGTTGGGTTCAGTGCTCCCTAAAGCTCACTTATCAGAGCAGCTTGGTACCTCAGGTACTCTGAGAATGTTGTATTTTTGGAAAATATATAGAAACTTGGATGTGCCTTGGTCTTAACCCTCCAGTCTACAAGGCTATAAGGACTTCATCTTGCTTCTTGTGGTCACCTAATGACCTGGTGGGATCTGGAGTTGGCCCTCAGACCTGAGGCCTGGAAAACCTTCTTCCCTGGTCAGTTCAGAGTCCATGTCTGGTATGAGGAGGAATCTGGATTCAGGTGAGCCTGCATTGATAATTGTCACAGCAATAACCTACTCCTGGTACCACTTTTTGTCATACTTGGGTTTTCTAACGCTGTGATATATGTGATGTGATATGTCCTTTAGTTCATCCTACAGCGTGTGGCCCATCATCTGGGGAACTCAGGGTAAGAACTCAAGGCAGGAACTGATGCAGAGGATATGGAATAACTCTGCTGACAGAATTGCTCCTTGTGACCTGCTCAGCTTGCTTTCTTATGGGTCTACGATTGCCTGCCCAGGGGTGGCACCACCCACAGAGGACTGGGCTCTCCCACATCAATCATTGGTCAAGAAAATGCACCACAAGCTTGCCTACTAGTCAAAATGGGGGGGGGGGGGATTTTCTCAAGTGAGGTTCCTTCCTCTCAAAGGACTCTAGCTTGTGTCAAGTTGACTTAAAATTAGTCATCATAATAACCCAGTCTACCAAGATGACCTTGAACAAGCTTCTCCCCCTCTCTGGGCCTGCATCTTCACTGGTACCATGGGATAATCTAATACTACAGGGCTGAGGAACAAAGCCAGTGGAATGCACAACATCTTCCATGATCCTTGGCATGCAGAGGAGCTCAGGAACTGTTTATTTGCATTTAAAATGGGAATTACACTCTCCTGCTCTCACCAGCTGAGCTTCCATCCGCTATGAAAAGAGGGCATAATAGATCCATTAGTCTGAGCCCTGCGCTTTTGAGGAGGCATCTCAGATTGCAGAGTGTGCATACCAGCCTTCCTTTTGTCAGTCCTTGAGTCCCACAGGCTCTGTCTATACTGGACAAGGCCAACAGAAAAACCAATCAGTCAGCTTGACAGAAAAGGAAGCCAGCATTTATAATGAGGGACTGAAAAGAGAGCTCGAGTTCTGGTGTGTACCCATCATTTTTAGGGATGGGGGTGTGCTAAGGAAATTATAAAGAGGTAATTAGACAAACCATTTTGATAGAGAAAATTCCAAACATACAGAAGCAGGAGGAGCAGCAGCAGGAACTCAATGTTTACCTCACCTACTTTCAACCTCAACTTTGGCCACTTTCATTTGCACAACACCTCCCCTTTCATAGCATTTTCAAATAAATCTTACATCATATAACTTCATCTATAGACATTTCATTCAGTGTCTCCAGAACATAAGAGCTCTTCAGAGGTTAACCTGAGTGTAGCTGGGTATGGTGGTACACACCTGCCATTTCAGTACTTGGGAGGCAGAGGCAGAAAGGTCAGGAGTTCAAGGTCATCCTTAGCTGTACAGTGACCTTGAAACCAGCCTAGTCTACTTGGGACCTTGCTTCTAAAAAGAAAACATCCAACCAGAACACCCTTGTTGCATCAAAAAAAATATTATTTATGATCCTAATATCAAAAATCTCCTGCCAAGATTCTCAATTGTCTCAGAAATGTCATGGACTTTGAACAGCTGATTTCTCTGAGTCAGAACCCAAGCATGTTCACACATCGTAACCGGCTAATGGAGCACTGGAGTGGCTTCTATTCTAGATGCTTCTCTATCTTTTGTGTGTTTGCTTGTTTCTTTGGACTTTATCTTTTTTGCCCTGGAGCAGGTTCTGCTCTCTGGATTTTGTAGTCCTTTGGTGAAGCTGACTGTCCTCAAAAGAAGTTGCTATTTATTTGGAAGTCATAAAGTTCAGTCTTGCTTGGCCTATCCACTTTACTGCAGGAGGGGTTCGTTCTCCTTTTCCTGGGACAGAAATGGCCCTGGGCCTCACTTGCTGCACCCTAGGAATGAGAGGCTGGGGAGAACTGCTTCCTGAATGTTCCTGAAGATAGCAAGCAATTCTGCTCTTATTTCCACTGAAACCACTGGATCTAAGCTAAATCTGTGTCCTGTTATTATTATTAATATCTTTACTTTTTTGAGAACAGGACTGCTTTTTCATAAAACAGAACATTTTTATGCCAAATAGCCAGGATTGTTTTCCCTCTTTCTAGAGCAATAAGGTTCAGGATTTGTTTCCCTCTTGACTTTCAAGAGCATGTTTTCTCAATTCTGTCCTGAAATTAAAGTAAAGGTCAAGAAGGCCTGTCCGAGACTCAGCTCCCGCCCTTTCGAGAAGGGGAGGGAGGTTGGTCCTGTCTGCATCTTGAGCTTAGATGTCTAGCCCAGCCCCCTTGGGAAAAAAACAAACTCACCTCCTGGGTCTTTTCTTTGGGGGAGGGAAAGACAGATGGAGGGAGGGGATGAGGGAAGGAGAGAGAAAAAGGGAGAGAGAGAGGGGGGGGGAGAGAGAGAGAGAGAGAGAGAACGGGAACAGCCAGTCTGTAGAATCCTTTCTGATTTAGATCAGAACAGTTTTCAGAGGCTTCACCCTCCTCTCTGTGTTCCCTTTCTCAAAAAGGGGGATCTGGGCCCCACCCCTCCGCCTGCATCCCACCTGTCAATTCACGTGAGCTGCCCCGGAGATTTGCCCCTTCCCTCGCACTGTGAAGATTTTTAATCAAAAGGCGGGCACATGCCGAATGGTACCTCACTTAGCACCAACTGAAGCTTTTCTCCCCGCCCCTCCCCACACTGAGTCACTCAGCTAACAGTTAATTAATGTGTGACACTTTGACAGTTTGTGCAGAGACATTTTTTTACGAAGCCATCAAAATCCACAGGGATGAGATTGGGAGCCACACATGCTTGCTTCCCTTTACTGAGTCTCCAGATGCTGCCTAACCCCGATGCAGACCTCAAAGGCCTGCAACCAGGGCATATGACAAAACTCTGACATCAGTCCACTGCTGCCTGGGTCTCCTGGGGGACCAGCCACATTACCAGGGTCACCTGGACATCCCTGTGACACCTGGTCACCTTGAGAAGGACACAAACAGTGAAGTATGCCTGGGATGAAAGTCCCAGAGATGACACACCAACCGTTCTCAGCTGGGGGACAGAAATGACCCTCACAGTCAGTCACATTCAGCTCCTTTCTCTTCCTGAAGATTCTTAGTCAGGGGTCCCTCTGTTGCTGAACGAGGAGCTGTGTGTTGCTGACCCCAAACTCCTCTCCATGTTCCACAGATAAGCTGGTTCTCAGTTCATCTCTGGAATGCTTTAGCATCCTACTTGGCACCATTCTGAGGCAATAGCTCTGGGGACAACGTCACTTCTTCAGTGGGGCACTAAATGAAAAGGCTAGGAGACCCTGGGTACCCTGGCCTTCAGTAGCCCAGAGTCCAGCTATGGACTCCCGTTCCACAGGATGCAAGGAATCTGGGATTCAGCTCTACCTCTTTGCTACCTGCACCCTTTATTCCTAATAATATGACTGAGTGCCACCATGTATATACTTCAGGGATACTCCAGAAGGACTCTGACTGCTAGGCCTCTGTCACTGGGGCCCAGAAAGCCAGGCAAGTTCTCAGGGGTATAGTTCCCAAGGAGAAGGATCCAAGGGGCACAACTATTATAAGGTGGGTAAGCCCCAGAGCCTCGTGCCTACTGGCCTTACCCTTGCATGAGCTACTAACTCCGCAGATGTCTCCTCATTTACGAGGCACCTGTTGTTGCCAGGCTCTGGGTGGGGAGGTAAGCACCCAGAGGGGATAGGGTAGAAGCCATCCTTATAGGAAGTAGCTCACAGTTGATACGATGCACGGGTACCAAACCATTAGGCAAATAGTGACCTCCTTGCATCTGCAGCTGCTGGAAGCAATGTGCTGTTTTAAAAACATTAGGCTAGCTTCCCTGGAGAAGGGCTGGGAAGACAGTTCCATGGTAGAAGTGGCTGCACTTTAAATGTGATAGGATCCTGAGCCCAGGTCTAGGCTGGGCCTGTAGAGGAAGGGACACTGAAACCCAAGTATGTAGTAAATGACTTCCCTGTGCTGGAGGCTTACGGATTTGGACAGGAAGTTGGGGGAGGGTCTACCGAAATCTTCCCCCCATGAGGCGGCAAGGCTGGAGGCTGTCAGAAAAGGTTTAATTCCAGCAAACAGGGTCAGGAGAGGCTTCAAGTTGATGGCTACCACCCTCAGGCTGGATTACTGAAGGCCCTTGAGATGATGCTGAACATCTGGCTCCAGGAAGGCAGGGCAGACATAACCAGAAGGTGAGAAGGCTTCCCATACTTTTAAATGAAGCCTTAGCAGTAAGGAATGGGCTTTGCTGTTGTGCTTTGAAACGTGAGGTTGAATAACCTATGTCAGAAGTGGGGGGCATGAGAAGTTGGGGGACATAAGCATATGCCGTCAGCCTATAGTCTCTTCTACTTCCTCTACAGAAATCTCAGTCATCCCAAAATGGTGGGCCAAGTCATTGGAGGGAAGGCCTCTTCTAGGCTAGGTGTCTAAAGAGAATAGACCTGTTAACCCCTAAGTGGTGCTGAGGCTGTGGAGGGGGCTAGTTTGGAGCCCAAGAGTAACACCAACTTCCTATGGCTGTCACAAATACACAAAGTAATCAACTTAGATGGAAGGGTTTGTTTAGAAAGAAAGATGGCAGTCCTTTGGTTCTGCTGTCTGGGTTCCTGTATAGAGGTGGCATATCATGTTAGCAACCTATGGTAGAGGAAGCTGTTCTCCTCACAGCATCTGGGAAGCAGAGAGGAGAAGAGGAAGGGTCAGAGTTCTGAGGGCTCACCAGTGTTTCGAGACCTCCCACATGTTCCACCTCCTAACATTGCCACCACCTCCCAGTAATGCCAACCTGGGGAGAAAGGCATTAATCAACACATGGGGGACAGCTTTGGGGGACATCTAAGGTCCAAACTACAGAGCATCTTTCCTTCTAAATTCTTCACTCAAATGTGACTTGATGACACCTGAGAAGGACCAGTTTCTCAGTGCAACTAGGCTTGGGTATTGAGAAAGATGTTCAGGGGTGAGGAAGAGGGTCAACCTGGAGATGATAGCATACACCATGCCCCATGCCCACCCCTTTTCATGGCTCTGCACAATCTCCACATTCAGTTTCATCTTTCTTTGTCCTTTCCACAGACATCCTAGATGCTCAGCCCAGGATTTAAGAAACCATGCCTTTCAGATAGTGCTAATGTCTCCAACCTTCATTCCAGGATCTTGGAGTCTAGGTCTAGGAGATCTCAATGATGGGTACCTTGGGGGTGCATACCTAGCAGTAGATGCTCCACCTAGGACTGTTAGTGTGAGATCTGCCCAGCCCCCACCCAGGCTGAGGCTGCCTCCAGGTCAAGAACATGTCACTTTATGGGAGAACCTCCTCCCTTCCTCATCCTAGTCTCACGCTTCCTTCCTGGAGCATCTGGAGGCTCTAGAAAATGAGCCATCCCTGAACCACAGCCTGGCCCTCCACTTAGAGGAGGGAGGTGTTGGCTTGGGTTGCCAGGAGCCCTGGAGAGGAGCACTCTACCTACTCACTCCTAATCTCCATAGGCAAATCACTCCACCAAGTTGCTTTTGACATGTAAATGAGAAATGCTCCCCCTTCTTTACTTTTTCATTGAAATGCTTAAAGTCTTAGAAAAGAAGAAAAAAAATTGATGTGTTTAAGACAGCAGTGTCTCACCCGCCATCGAGCCTGATAAGGGATTGTTAAATTTTAATTAGACAATTAGATTCCTTCAAGTGCCAAACTTCAGAGGAGGCAGCACAAGAGAAGCTGAGGAGAGCACAGGAAACAGGCTGCCTGGGTTCACAAAACATTGAAGTTGCTCCCCCTCCCCCCCAACTCTGCTCCATGGAACAGAAATGAGAAGGCACAAAGGCAGGAGCCATCCATGAAAAGACACCATCCCTTCCTGGATCAACCAACTTTCCTTTGGCAACCCTTGATCACTCCACTTCATGCTCTTTCCCTGAGAAAACACCTAATTTGGGAGTCATCCTTCAATTGTGGCTCCTCAAAGCAACCTTTTCCAGCCCTACCTGCTTGTGAGGAGCCCTGTCTGTTGTCAGGCTGGGAGCCTGCCTGTGTCTGATGTGTGGCTGTGAGAAGTGGGGGGCCCTTAGCTCCCTTCCCTGTCCCATGCTTTGTGTGCTCCCAGTCTTTGGCTCAGCAGTGGGTGGTCTCTGTGAGTTGTCAATCTAGGTTGCCTGGGGACTCAGCTCAGCACCAATGCGTCCCTCAGCTTGTCCATGGGAAAGCTGGCTTATTTCCAAGTTCAGGAACACACAGGAAGTAGGCTTTGTGAGGCCCATGGGGCAAATGGCAGAAGCTGCTGAAGTTAGATACCCTGGCTCCATTATTTTCTGCTTAATATTTCCATACACTTCGCTCCTTCCAGACATCCGCTCTAGGGCTTCTATTAACACAGGCTGGAGCTAGTTGTTGGGTGCTTGAGGGAAACTTGACAGGGATAGGTTCTGAGCATCAAAATAGATGGTTCTGGAAGAAGAACTTTTAGTTGACCTTGGCCTTTCTAGGCAAGGGCAGAAACAGTGGATACTGGGAATAGATGAGGGGCAGATGGTTTCTGTCTCTGTTGCTTCAATAGCCCGAGGCTTGTAGGTCACCTTCATAAAAGGTCTCTCTAGGATCCCTTCTGCCACAGGATTAGCTGAGAAAAAAAATCTCAGAGGTCCAACAGTGATCTCAGGTCCTTGTCTCCTAGTGAGGTGGGTGGATGCCAATCGTCAGCACCTTTTGGTACTCAGGGAGATATAGAGTACTTTAGTGAGACTGACCCAGACATTCCTTGATTAAGCCTAGCATCTCCGGGTTAGATCATGCAACTGTTTCTCGGGGGGGGGGGGGGACACAGTCCAGTGATGACACCTATGAGGCTGAGATTTGGCCATGACCATGTCTGCATATGTTAGTCACTAAGGGCTCTTGGACTGGGAACTATCATTTGGGAATTTTTGTATTTTTGCAGGAGGGAGGAGCCACCTATGGGGAAATGGAGGTTGGCGAGCAGTTCTTTTGTATTTGTAAAACCCCAACAAAAACCTTTGTTCTTATATCTGATCATATTTTTTTAAAAATTCTGATGGCCAGAAGAATAATTCACTCTGAGCAAATTTCTCAGAAAAAAAGAAAAAAATGAAAATTTTGGTCTCTCTTGACCAATCAAGGGTCCTGGCTGCTGTGTGGTTTCTCATGTTCTGCATACAAGTCTGGGAGCAGACACTGACTTCATCTGGCTTCTTTGCTGTCAAAACCTTCAGGATACCTGGAGGATCCCCAACTTTCCATTGTCCACCCCATATGGATAATCTCTGGCAAGGACATGGGTTGGAGGTGGGTCCTCCAGGTATTCTCATGTCTCTTGATATTTTAGCGGTTGAACAATCTGTGCAATCCGAAGGTTGAAGGGAAATAGGAAAGTGATGGATGAACGCAGAAACCTGATCCTGTCAGGGTTTCTCAGGCTTCCTGAAGGTACCGGAGGGGTGCTGTGCTTTACCCATTCTAGATGCAACAGCCTCCCTCCCATTTCAATGTCTAATAGAGTCAGAGTGTTTTTTGTAACTGACAGCATCTAGAGCTGTGCTCAAGTTTAATGGTGTTCTGCTTTCTTGCTGTTACAGAAACCCAACATTGAAGCTTACATTCCACTCTGTCAGAGCCTCAGAAATGCAGTTAGTCTTATAGCAGTGGGCTACAGCAGGTGACCCGGGAAAGCAGAATCCTCTAGTCTAGCTGCAACCTCACCTGGAGTGTATATCCTGCATCCAGGGTCTAGGCACAAGCTTTACCTCATCTTGGACCATTTTTCCCTTCATGCAGCATCTCCATGTGGCCTTTCTTCTGTCCCTGCAACCCTGATAACTCACCTTATGTCCAAAGTTCCTCTTCCTATGGGACACAAGTCAGCTTGGAGTAGGGCCTACCTTAGTGACCTCATTTAAGTTAATTCCCATTTAAAGGTTCCATCTCCAACCATGTTCTGAGATACTGGAGTTAAGGCTTCAACACATGGATTCGGTAAGGCAGATGTGAGGCACACAACACAGCCCACTGCTAGAGCTAACATGCAACGTCTGTGGTGCTTGTGAGCTGCAGTCTTCTGGGCATTTGTGAATCTTGTGGCCTGTGTTAGCCAGCATGTATCAGGGACAGAGGGGTTTTCTTGCCCTGTCTATTAGCAGAGTCTTTGATTCAGTTGAGCAAACATGTGCTCAATACTCACTACCTGCGGATCACAAAGTAGGAAGTCAAGAAAGATCAAAATGGTGAGCTTTTTGTGTGTTTACTCCCTCAGAATGAAGTAGGAGTCACACATGGTGCAGCTGTGAGAAAACTGGAGTGACAAAGCAGACACATAGGTGGGGGTGGTCCAGGACAGAACCTGGAGTGGTACACTGGGAGCCCGGAGGAGGGTGGGAGACAGTTCAGCCTAATTCCAAGAAAGGGGAATTCTGAGTCAGTCTTTCTTGGAAGCATGTGTAGGCTCAGACTAGAGTTTCTCAGATGCTTGCCTCTTTTCTAAAGGGGGGTAATACTAAAAGCTTACAGGCAGTTGTTTTGAGGTTGAGACAGTGCATCTAAAATCATTTGGCAAACTCTCAAGCCTGTTACATGTATATGGTTCCATCATCCTAGAACACTATGGTGTTGCAGAACCGTGACTCTGGTTTGATGTAAGAACAGGTGGGAAGGAGCTGAGAATCATGTGAGGGGACACAGAAAGCTGAGGATCATGGGAGGGGTCATGGGGAGCTGAGAATCATGGGAGGAGATACAGGGAGCTGAAGATCATGTTCAGATACCACTGGCCAGACCAGGAAAAGGAACAAGGCAACAAGAAAAGGAACAGAAAGATCTGGGGTAGAGCCAGGCCTAGGAGTAAAGTCCTATTGTTCTGGTGACTGAGAAGGCTAAGGCCGGAAGATCACTAGTCAAAGGCCTTTCTGGATTAGAGTTAGTTCAAGGCTAGCCTGAGTGACTTAGTAACACTGTCTCTAAGTACAAAAAGAAAGGGAACTGGGAGGTGGCTCAGAAGTGCTGCTTAGCAGGCACCAAGCCCTTAGTTCAATCCCCAAGTGCGAGAAAGGAAACAGAACAAGAGTAAAGAGTTCCTCCAGACTCCAGTGCACTGCCTAGTGCTTCACGTGTAGCAGGTTCAACAGATGCTGATTGAATAAATTAATGTCAGAAGCAACCCAGCTGCCTGATCGATATGTACATGCTGTGTGCTCCAAGTGGGAAGAGAGACCACTGGCTCTGCTGAATACAGCATCAATAAGACCTGGTGCTTTGCTGCCTTTGAATTGGGAAACTGGCTGCAGGATTGCATTCCCATGGTGCCCCACACCAAATCCGGAGTGGTGGTGCTGAGTAGGCTGTCACTCATCTGCGTCTTTCCCTTTTTCATCTCCATGCCATTGACCGCTTGCTCTCAAGTCCATCTGGGTGGCAGAGCGCCTGGAGGTCACTGTGCTTTGTGTGGAATGTCTCAGAATGCCAATAAATTTTATTGCATCCTGTGAAATAGGAACACCTGTATTAGCAGTGATGGGACTACATCATGTGTACATTGTTTTCATTACAACCACAACAAAGCCAAGCCTGATGCCTCCCAAGTCTGATCCTGAGACCCCCGCCTCCACTTTCTCTGTGAGTGGATCACTATCAGTCTCCTAGAGCCCTAGGGAAATTCATAAGCTGCCATAGATTTTTCTTTCCCCTTTTAGCCTCTTTCCTTCTCCTGTTCTCATCTACGCAACCACCAGGCTCCAAGACACCGACTTCTAAGGTTTATGTCCACTTTCGCTACTTCCAACTAGTGACCCACATCTCTTACCTAAGTTACAATTACCTCATTTTACTCAAGGCGCTCTTCAACCCTAAGCAATCAGTGATGTTTCCAGAGCCCAGATTTAATGGGATCATTCTTTATTTTAAAAAGATCTGCCTGTCTGTCTGTCTAGATATCTATCTTATCTATCTTAGATATCTATCTTATGTATCTAATGTATATAAGTACACTGTCACTGGCATACCAGAAGAGAGCAACAGATCATATTACAGATGGTTGTAAGCCACCATGTGGTTGTTGGGAATTGAACTTAGGACCTCTGGAAGAGCAATCAGTGGTCTTAACCACTGAGCCATCTCTCCAGCCTGAATGGTATCACTCATTTACTCCTAGATTTTCATGGGCTCCCAAGCTGACAAGACACAGTCATTTTGGCCTATGAAGTTTAAGTTTTCTCAACTTCATTGCTATACCCTCTATTTTTAGATGAACAGAATCATTTGCTATTGGGACTGTGCTATGTTCTCCTTGGATGAAACATCTTCCAACATTTAGTCACTCAACAGACTCTTCCTACTTTACCTCAGGGCTGCCACAGGGTGTGCTCTGTGGAACCTCATCATTACTTGCTTAGATTCCTGCAATGGCTTCCTTCAGGTGTTCCACTTCTGCTGTGGGCCTCTCCCAGTCATTATGACTCACTATGTACTATCCTCAGATTCATCATTCTGCAAGGCATATCTGAATGTGTGGCAGGTTCAATAGATGCTGACTTTTCACCGCCTGTGATCTAACCTATACAACTGCCAAGACCCTCTAGGATTCTGCTCTTTCAACTCTCTTTTAAGTCCTCTATTATAGCACTTGCTGCTTACTGTCTGGAGCCTTCCCATAACCCCCAGCTCTCTATGTGTCTAGCTCCTACATAGTCTCCAGTCTCAGTTAACGTCACATCCATCAGAAAGTCTTGCTTGATTACATAAACTAGGATGTGTATCTCTCTTCCCATTCTATTTCCTAGTCTATACCACCAAAAAGTTAATTGCTTCATTATTTGGCTATTGTTTTCTTTCTTTCTTAATATTACCTAAGATTGGCCCCAGGGCCTTCTGTATACTAGGCAAACATACTATATGACTGAAATATACCAAAACCTCTCTTTTTAGTTCTTTGCAGTTTTGAGACAGCATTTGACTAAGTTGTCAGGCTGACTTTGAGCTCACTCTGTAGCTCAGCCTAGCCTTGAATTTTCTATCCCTGTGCATCAGCAGTTGGAGCAACTGGAATTACAGATGTGTGATGCTGAGCACAGTAGCTATTATTTCTTCTAGAATGTAAGATACAAAACCATATATATTTTGTTTGCCTGTGGTTTTTAGCCACATGTAGGATGATGATTAATAAATGTCTAAGCATCAAGAATTAATGAATGCCCATTTTTGTTTCTACCACAAGACTCTGGAACTCCTAAGTGTGCATGTGAGTGGGTTGAACAAATGAAAGAATGGATGAATAGCTCTTTTGAAGCTTATTGATGTTATTACACTTGAAAAATGTATAGTTTTTATTTATTAAACCATCTGCTAGAAGAACAGAAGCTTGCCCCAACATTAATAAGATCATTGGATATGGGAATTAAAAACATAGTTTGAGGAATTCTCTACTCTTCTAGCTCTTGGGTTTTCTGCAGGGAACCCTCTTTGAGAGGAAGCCTGTCTTGAAAGTACTCCTGCTCATTCTCTGTGTTCATTTCTCCTGGCCAGAGCCGTGCCACCCAGTGGCCCCACTGCCCCAATGGATCCACTGAACCTGTCCTGGTACGATGATGATCTGGAGAGGCAGAACTGGAGCAGGCCCTTCAATGGGTCAGAAGGGAAGGCAGACAGGCCCCACTACAACTACTATGCCATGCTGCTCACCCTCCTCATCTTTATCATCGTCTTTGGCAATGTGCTGGTGTGCATGGCTGTATCCCGAGAGAAGGCTTTGCAGACCACCACCAACTACCTGATAGTCAGCCTTGCTGTGGCCGATCTTCTGGTGGCTACACTGGTTATGCCCTGGGTCGTCTACCTGGAGGTAGGTCTGGGATCCTGCCTTCCTTAAGAATCTTAGACTGAAGTCTGGGTTAAGCCCCCAGCAGTTTCTATCTGTTCCCTCAAGCGGCCTTTTCCTCTCTCCTCTGGACTCAGTTTCTCTCTTTATGGAGCAGACAGTGATCATAATTATGACTGTGTGCCATACAGTGTGCTTCCTAAGTGTATGGCCCATGGTAAGTATTCTGTATACAGAATCTTCCTATATGATCTTCACAGCAGCTCTGGGGACGGACCTGGCACTGTCATCCTCTGGCAGATGATGGGACAGCTGGTCAGAGAAAATATGTATCTTCTCTACTCACACTGCAAAACAGTCTGAGCTGGAATTCTGTCTTGGTCTGGAATTGCTTCAGTAGATTATACTAGAATCAGGGCTAAATGGTGAGAATCCCTAAGGAAGGAATAATGCCTGTGTTCCAAGGCCTGAAACTCCCATTGCTCTCTCCCCACTTCAGAAACAGGGGCTGCTATTCTATGCTGTCCTTCTTTCCCCTTTCCAGTATATTCTACTACCTACATCTTGGTATAGCCAACAATGGGCAGCCCATGCTGCAGCCCCTTTTCCAGAGAACATGATGCAGCATTCCAAGACAGCCTGCTGAAGGCCCTGTGGTGGATACATTGCAGACACTGATGGAGAAACTCAGAGAACTGACCCTCATCTGCTTAGTTCCTAGAACAGGAATCAAAGGCTTTGAACAGAAACTGTCCATCTTGATCCAAGCCTCACAGGAAAAGGAAAAGCTCTTCGTGGAGAAGTCCCAGCATGGGTCCCTTCTCCCTGGGGACACTCTCCAGGTCTAGCATGTAGATGTGGGGCACTGGGGAATTTTAGAGGCACAAGTGAGGTGCTATTGTTTTCTTTGCTTAGGAGCCTGGGGTGACCTGTCTAGGGCAGAAGGCAGCCTCAAGCTTGGGTATGTGGGAGGATGATTAGGTAGTAAAGATTGTTGTCATTTTGTTTCTGTTGCTATGTTTAAAAAAATACTCGGACAGAAAGCAATTTAGGGCAGAAATGGTTTATCGTGGCTCACAATTCCAAATTATAGATCATTGCTTGGACAAGTGAAGGCAGGGACTTGAAGCAGCTGCTCACATCTCATCCATAGTCAAAAGCAGACAGAAATAAATGTGTGTGTGCTCAATACTCAGCTTGCTCTCTCTACTATTACACAGTCCATGGCCATACACATGGAATAGAGTCACCCACATTCATGGTAGGTCTTCCTACATCAATTAACCCAATAAAAACCAAATCCAAACCACTACCACCAACAACCACCAAAATCCTCTCAGGCCTTGACACAGGCCTGCCCAATCCTCAGTGGGACTCTTTCTAGGTGATTCTAAGCTCCATCAGATTGACAACTGAAACTAACCACCATGGGTCCCCACTGCAGTTCTTCCATGACCCTCTTGTTTGTGAGGGTCCTCGATTCTGTTCATCCCCTGAGCTATATGCAGAACATTTCTTGAAGAACCTCGTGAGTTTCAAGCTTGGTCTGCCCATGGTACCTTCAAAAAAGGGCCCTACGCCTCAAGCTATCACAGAACAGTGACAGAGAAAACAGGATCACAAATGACCTTGTGTGCCTTGTTTTCTGCTTCTAAGTTAGGAATAACAATGGTACTTACCTTGCAGTAGTGTTTGAAAATCCATTGAGTCACTATATGCTCAAGAATGGTCCGCAGTTCATACTATATGATAAGGCTGATGAAGAAGAAATAGTGCCAGATACCCAGCATCCCTTGACTTAAGGAGGATTCCCATTCCTCCTCCTCTTCTTCTCCCTCTTCATGTATAGGCAAAGAGGCACCCTCTTTCCAGAGTGAAACATGTTTTGTTCAGGGTTATGGACATGGGTTCTGTTAGCCTCCAGCCTCCATGTCCTCATTAGACTGCAGGATAGGGACACATCTCTACAACTGTATTGGGATCTCTGGGACCCTCAGTTCTTCAAGATGTCTTTTTCATCATTTTCTGCCATTGTTTCAGAAGTGAAGCTGAAAGCTTCAAGAGTCAAGGTGCAGAAAGCCTTTCTTGGCCCATTCCCACTTGAATAGATAAGGGAGAGATTACTGAGAGAGGGCAGGGAGGGAGCTCCTGCCTTCCTGGGGTCTTCCAGGTCTCATATCCTTCATAATGAGAGTCACTGTGAGCATTTTCTAGAAGTGGTGCCAAGATATTTCTGAGTCATCTGTTACTTACTCAACACTGATTGAACTACTCTCCCCTTGGGCCTAGGGCCTGGAGAATTTTGGTGCCATGGATGAAAAAAATGATGAAGACTTAGACAGTGCAGTCTTCTTGAGGCAGCAGGGATAAAGCTCTACAGGAGACTGGGACCCTGCATCTAGGCAGGAAATATTGAGAAGGCTTGTAGCTAGGAGCTGTCACTGTTCCTAACTACTTTCCAAGATGGGAGAGAAGCAGGGCAGGGAAGATGAGGAAGAGGTCCTTGATATTTCAGACCTGGGTCCTCAGGGACACAAAGGCAGCTTCCAGATACCAGTCCCAGGAGAGACTCAAAAGCTGTTGTGAACCAGATGGGTTCAGTGCCCTGGCTAGTGGTGCCTTGAAAATAAATTCTGTATATTGGAAGCACTGTTCATGCTTTACAGTTGGATATCCAGTCTTTAGCTCCCACAGTACAGGAACAGACTCATATGACCCTCCTTCTCCCAGAAGACATATACAGGAAAACAGCTGCTTTGGCCGTCGCCGGCAGAGGCAACTGTACTGCCCCTCATGAAACTTGTTGGGTTTTGGAAATACTTGGTTTTGTTTCTGAGATGGGAAGAGAGGGCAGTGTTGGAGAGGAGCAATATGACAGTTAGTATGGGACCCTTCTGATCTAGAGCACACAGTGTATACTTCTCTGCCTCAGTCTTTGGATGGGCATTTTCATTCCTCTCTCCTGCGAGTAGAAGCCAAAGATTTCCTATATGATTGGGGCACTCCATACTTGCAGAGTTAGCTAGCACTGGGAGGGATAACATCACCTTAGATCGGTAAGTTGCCTTCCCACTCCTCTTGCCAAAAATCAAAGCATCAGAAAGTAGAGAGACTATAGTTGTCTATGTGGTGAATAGATGTTAAGTAGACCAAACCAGAATTTTGAAATACTCATAGAGATCATCACACAGGTGTTTTATAGATTATAGCTCAAAGTTGAGGCACTCAGGTGAGGTGAGTCATCTTTCTTCTAACACAGAGTTCTTGACAAAAGCAGATCTACATGAGGCAAGGGGTACAGACCCCAAGTTCTGATAGGAACTACTTGCTCCCCACTGCTGCTCAGCTGGTGACCTGTAAGATCTCTGTGATGGATCATAGGGACTCAACCTGACAGGATCCAGAACCACCTAGGAGACAAACTTCTGGGCATGTCTGTGAGGAGCATTCCAATATTTAGTTACCGGAAGTTGGAAGAGACACTCTAAATGTGGGCTTTGCTATTCCATGCTGTTGAAGACATGGGCTGAACACAAAGAAAACAAACAAACAAAAAACATAAGATGAACACAAGCACTCATTTTTCTTTGTTTCTTGACTGATGACTCAATGTGACCAGATGCCTCATGCTCTGACCATACCTTTCCACCATGCTGGACAGTAGCCTAAAACTGAAAGCCAAAATAATCCTGTCATTAAATCGATTTTTGTCAGGTGTTTTATTACAGAGAAGAGAGAAGTGGCTGATACAAGCACTAGGTCTGTCCTCTGAGATTGTTTCCCAATCTCATGGGCATGGCTCTCTTGGTAGGATTGAGCCCTGGGTAAATATTCTCCACAGCAGTGCTTTCCACTCATGACATTGTTTTATCTCCAGGTGGTGGGTGAGTGGAAATTCAGCAGGATTCACTGTGACATCTTTGTCACTCTGGATGTCATGATGTGCACAGCAAGCATCCTGAACCTGTGCGCCATCAGCATTGACAGGTGAGGACAGCCATGTTGGGTGAGATGATCCTGGTCATTCTTGCTCAGTGCCTCACCTCTTCTCAGGGTCAGGTTCTGTAATGACTGGCTGTGTGTATGTGAACCCGTGTGTGTGTGTGTGTGTGTGTGTGTGTGTGTGTGTGTGTGCACGTGTGAGTGTATATGGTGTTTGGCTAGATAGTGCAGACTCTCCACAGACTACCCAGATCATAACTTATATGAAAGAGTCGGTTCTGACTGAAGCCCACAGCCTGTTGCTCCCATAAATAATCTGCCCGTGGGAAGATTGTAGAAATAATTTGAACTCCATGGTTCATTTTCTAGACATGAAAATGACACCCATCCCTTAAGCTACAGCATTGAGTTAGAATTTGTGTCCAGACACCTGGTCAAGGGGCCCAAGCCATGTGCACTTTACTCAGCTGTATTCTTCGAGCCTTTCACTCACATACATAACATGTCATGAGGCTTCCAGAGGACTTGCACGCCCCTCTCAAAGGACTGTTGGAAAATGAGATGTTACTGAGTGAGGAACAAATATTTGGTAGAGGAATGTGAGGTAGGATTAATAATGCCACTGTTATCAGAGCCAACCTCAATTATTGCTAAATGGGGCTAAAGCCTTGCTCTGAGAGACAGAACTACCCATTGTCAACAAATTCTTCCACTTTCTCCAGTCTAGTATAGTAAGGATGGTTTCAGATTGCAAAGATCCATCAGAAAGTCTACAATTCAGGTGCAGGAAGTTAAATAGTGAATGACCTAGGAGTACAGAGTAGCTGCTGCTCATTAAATGTTTGAATGTGGGGACAAGAGGGAGGGGCTGAGTGTCTTAGGCAGGCTTCATAGAGCCAGGTAGATGGAGTATTTGTATCTATGGTCCATGTTGTAGAGTGAGGATTCTGATGGCTGGCAACCAAGACTTAGGATATTCGCCTTTGCAGGTACACAGCTGTGGCAATGCCCATGCTGTATAACACACGCTACAGCTCCAAACGCCGAGTTACTGTCATGATTGCCATTGTCTGGGTCCTGTCCTTCACCATCTCCTGCCCACTGCTCTTCGGACTCAACAACACAGGCAAGTCTGGCCTTTGCCTGGGGCTCAGCTGGTTCCATCTCTCTGCTTTATTTAGGGCAATGAATGGCTGAGTCTTTCATACATATATGGGTGGAAGCCCAGTGGTTACCCATTCCTAACTCCAAGGAGGCTGGAGGCATCACTCAGATTCAGCCCAACTTAGAGTTGTTCCAGATTGGGCAGGAGAGGAAAGAATGCCTCCAGGCACATTGCGTGAGGAGAAGGGAAAATAACTGAAGAGAAGATCTGGCCATTTTCAATCTCATTTAGTGTACTGGTGCAATCCAGACAGCTTTGCAAACTGCACATGTGTATATGTGCTCATCTATGTTTATCAAGGTGGTTATTCCATTCACATCTGATGGTGTTACTTAGGGGATGGGGTTGAAACCCAGTGGATCATCTGATCTAAGGTCCCATTATGCTTGGAGCAAGAAAGCCAGAAACAAACAGGAGGTGAGCCAACCCGGAGCCGCTTCTTGTAGGAGGCAGTGTGAGGAGCAACTCAGACAGAAGAACAGAGCATTTATAGTGTGGAGCTCCTTCTCAGCAGAGAGACAAGAGCTATACAGGTACCTCTCTAGAGCACAGGCTACATAAAGTCCAGGCAGTGTATAACTCAGAATACAAGTGCCACAGGAATTCGCAGAAGTTTGAAGAAAGCTGATTATATTTGAATTAATTTAGAATGAACTTGATATCAGCAGACATCTGGTCTACCTGGAAGGGACTGTGGGTGAACATTAAACACTAGAACACAGGTAAGTTAGTTAAGTAAGTAAGTGAAGTTATTCTGTTGCCAAAAGTATGGGTAGCAGAGCCTCTCCTCCTCCCATTATACATGAAAAACTAAAGTAATGGCTTTCTTTTCCTTTGGGTCATATTTTTGAATCATGGCTTTCCTGTGTGCATACTGGCAAAAACTAATGAGCAAATTATTAGAGAAGAGGAATGAGAAACTTGGAAGCAGTCAGTCCCAGCTTTACTTCTTGCTCACAGTTAGGGATTTTATATCTTGATTTTTAAAAAATGAGCATTGATTTGCATCTACCTTTTCCAGGCAACATTCAGTACATAATCTATAGGATTGCTTCTGGTTCCCAAAAGAAGATATCTATCTTCTGGTGGTGCTATGGCCTGGTGGACCTGATGACACATTGCCCACTGAGTTTCTCTATTCCCCCAGACCAGAATGAGTGTATCATTGCCAACCCTGCCTTCGTGGTCTACTCCTCCATCGTCTCATTCTACGTGCCCTTCATTGTCACCCTGCTGGTCTATATCAAAATCTACATCGTTCTTCGAAAGCGTCGGAAGCGGGTCAACACCAAGCGCAGCAGTCGAGCTTTCAGAGCCAACCTGAAGACACCACTCAAGGTCTCCAATCTCAGCCCCAACAAGGGTCTCTACCTAAGCATTATCAAGAGAACTAATACTACACTTGGGTTGGGCTTGGAACATTACAGCAGGGTGGAAATCTAGGCTGGAATAGCTTCCTGGGGCTGGATGAGGGTGCAGACCTCAGTGGAGTGACAGAATCTTTAGAACGGGAAGATGGTCCATGGTGGGAGCTAAGTAGGATTTGCCATGTGAAGATCTTGGTGGCTGCTTAAAGCAATTCTTGCTTGATTTGATCCTTAGTTTCTCTCTTCCTCCTCATGTAGTTTCATCTTTCTCATAGGACCTCCATGTTTCCTTTCTCCTTCTTTCCTCTTCTCTATACCATTCTATGTACCTGCTATGCTCTGCCCTTCCTTCCATGTACACCCCTGCCTCCTCTTCCCCACTTCCTTCCTCTGCTCCTCCTTTTTTCCTCTGTTCTTTTATCATATAATCTCTTTCACTCAACATTCTACAATGAAGGCAGTATGTGGATATGGAGCTAACAAGAACTTACACGTTAGATGTATCAGGTCCATACCCTGGTATTATCACTTTTTAAAAATGTGTGTCCTTGGGTATGTTGGTTAGCTTCTGTGAGCCTTGGTTTCTTCATCTGTTAAATGGGAGTTGTGTGCAGTTCGCAGGGTTTTCCTGAAGATTTGATGTGAGAAAGGGTGTGAACATGTGCCTAGCATGATCCTGAGTAGGTCCTCCACAAAGAACAAGGTTTTTTTTACCTCTGACCTTGCCTGCCTTTTCTCATCAGTGTACCAGCCTTCTCCCTTGCCCTGACTGTCTTCTGTGGTCCACACTTCTCTAGTTGCTGAGTCCCTAATAAGAGTCTGAGTTCTCCATGGACTCTCTTGCATTGGGTTTCTATTCCCTTACCACCTCTGCTCTCCATTGTCTTGTGTGACCCATGTGCTGGCTCACTCCACAGGGCAACTGTACCCACCCTGAGGACATGAAACTCTGCACCGTTATCATGAAGTCTAATGGGAGTTTCCCAGTGAACAGGCGGAGAATGGTAAGTGTTCAGGTCAGGGACACAATGCCATCTTTCTGTCCCTCTCCCACCAGTGGAGCCCATCATCCCTGATCCTAGGACCTTACAAGCTATTTTAAGAGAGAAGAGTCTCCTGGCACCTCTACTTGCTTCATTTGAGAACACATTCACATTTCACACTTCTGAGTAGGGATGTAATAAGATGCTTCAATTCTGCAGGGCATAGATACATTGAAACTTGTTGGGAGAAATGATCTATCCATATAACCTAGTAAAAGTGACTATATGGCTCGGTTCCACTTCTCAAACACCTGCTATGCTTTCTGCTATCTCATCAAATCCTCAGGTGACCCTGGGAAATAAATCTTGTTGGTCTTCAGCTCACAGCAGAGGAAGCCAAGGCTCAGAATACAGATAGCTCACCCAAGTCTAAACAGTCAGTGACAGAGTACATATTGAAACCAAGATCTGTTTGACTTCTGAATTCACATGCAAATTGTTCCATTCAGCATGCACCACCTTCTGAGTCTGAGAGCTGGTGGCCATCTGTGGGGTGGGAGCAGAGCAGAATAATTGGGGTGAACAAGAAACATATCCTGAACATAGGATCTGTAAATGAAGCTTCATAGCATACCTGAGTATGCTATGGTACTAATCTTCATGGTACTAATTAACACCAGAGTTCAAGAAGCAGGCATTTCATCCCCCCAGCTAAGTAGGGATACATAAAGTCCATGGATATGTCTCTTAGATAAGTGGAGTCTCTACAATTTGGCTGCATTCCAAGGACAGGATCCTAATGAGCTATTTGTATGTACTAAAACAGATCTCAAGGCAGCAGACTATTTTCACATAGTCTGTATTTCAGAGACTGATCTAAGATCACAAAGGTCTGGGACAGGGGAGTCTAAAGAGGAACTGGGAAGCTATTTGTGGATCTATGCTGGATCTTCCAGGTCAGCCTATCAGGGAAGAAGATATGGAGCTTCCAGATTAGCCCCAGGCTTCTGGATCAAGCTAGTCAGCCCACATATCTATGCGGGTGCCGGTGCCTGTACTCCAGCCTGGAAGGGAGGATGGGGATGATTTTTATGTAGTCGGAATTGAGTTATTGAAAGTGAGGCAAGACTGAATGTCAGTTGGGATTTATCTTAGCAGCTGAATTGGTGTCTGGCCCTTAGCACTCAGGAAGTGTCACACAGGTTATTATTTAAAGAGAAGTGGATGGGTGCTAGCATCCAAGCATTTCTAAGGTATTGAGGCTTCACAGATTGCTCTGGGAAGTGGTCCAGTAGTAACTGCCATGAGTTTGAGTGCTGTATTCAGATGGTCCCTGCCTCCCAGTGATGGTCTTCTTTGTGTTCCTGGCAGAGAAACCATGCTGTTTGCAAGAGTGTGCAGAGGAGCAGGAGGACCAAGGAGGCTTGGTGGCTTCTGCCCAGGAATTTCATCCTAAGTTCTCTGTCTCTGCTACAGGATGCTGCCCGCCGAGCTCAGGAGCTGGAAATGGAGATGCTGTCAAGCACCAGCCCACCAGAGAGGACCCGGTATAGTCCCATCCCTCCCAGTCACCACCAGCTCACTCTCCCTGATCCATCCCACCATGGCCTACATAGCAACCCTGACAGTCCTGCCAAACCAGAGAAGAATGGGCATGCCAAGATTGTCAACCCCAGGATTGCCAAGTTCTTTGAGATTCAGACCATGCCCAATGGCAAAACCCGGACCTCCCTTAAGACGATGAGCCGTAGGAAGCTCTCCCAGCAGAAGGAGAAGAAAGCCACTCAGATGCTTGCCATTGTTCTCGGTGAGTCAGCTCTGGGTGATGGCTACCACCCTGCCATGCCCAGCCCTGGCTGGGGAAAGGGAACATCCTGGAAGGTCCCAGACTCTGCCTTTCTGACCATGGTTTGAAGGTTATGGGTTGAGTACTTCTGCAGTAACAGGCCACACTCCTTACATACGGTCAATATTCAATAGAATCTCCTATTGTGCCTACTGTATAGAAGGGCAAATGAGGGTTTTGTGTAGTTATATAACTTGACCATGGTCAACTCAGGCAGTTTGACTCAGTGGCTGGGCTTCATTGATCTCTGGTAAAACACCATAGCCTGTGTTCTAGGTATGCGCCTTCTCCTTCTGCTCTTCTATCTGTAGAGTAAGATGCTTTTCAGGGTGGTCATCATAGTCAGGATCAGACAGGGTTGTGAAGCATCACATATGAGAGTTCTTATGCATTTTGTTACTATTACTACTACTATTGTTGAGGAATTGGGAAATATACAATTTCATTCAATCAAGTCCCTGTATGACAAAATGGTGCCCCTGTGAAAAATAAGATAGATATTTGAGAGGTGGCTACAGATTTTCTGGGCAAGACTTTTGAATAAAGTTCTATGGGCTGGAGAGATGGCTCAGCTGGTAAAGGCACTTGTCACCACCCAACTTGACAACCTGAGTTCAATTCCTCAGTCCTAATTCCCCACAAGTTGTCCTTTGATTTCCATGTGCTCTCTCTCTCTCTCTCTCACACACACACACACACACACACACACATGCACACACACGCACGCGCGCGCGCACACACACACACACACACACACACACACACAAAAGTGCAGTTAATTTTTTAAAATTTCTAGACAATTGTGTAATGAAGGACAAAATCTAGAAAGTAGACTGATCCAGGCAGTTGGGAACGGAGGGCAGGGTATGAGGTTTGCCATTCTCACGACACTGGGACCCTATCTGATGGAAATCCCGGGCCAGGAGTGGGCAGGTTCTAATGCCCTCCTGTTCAGAAGCACAGGCCCCAAAAGGGTAAGGTGTTATTTTCCAATGCATATCTGGGGTATTGTTACTCCAAGACGTGGCTCTGTCCTAAAATATCTCCTATAACTACACACTGAGTATCCAACTGGAGCAAATGATCTTGAAACCTGCCTTTGTAAGAGGGCATGATCTCCAGGTAGGACCAACAAAGGTTATGTCCACCAACATTGACCAATCGTAGGAAAAGTTGAAGCAAGAGCCTTGACCTTTGAGGGGTTGGATATCAATTGTGTCAGTCAAGAGCAAAGTGGTCTTGGGGATGTTGTGGAGTCAACATAAATATAGTTGCCCCATTCAAGGAGCCAACATGAAAACTAAGTAAGATGGGTATTTAACCTTCTCTTTTCCTAAATTTTATGTCCCACACTGCTGAGGACCAACTCTGTCCAATGTCATCAGCTTGAGGAGAACATTGCCCACAATGGTGACCGGGAAGTAGTTGGTGTGCCTATTTGCAGAGACCAACTAGAGTCAGACGGCTAACATTTCCCATTTGTTTTCAAGTCACTTCCTTTTCTAGCAGGCGGATGTCATATCCATAGAGCAAACGAGAAAAATGAGGCTGAGGGAGATGCAGGGACCCTTTGACACAGATGTGTGCTAAAAGCAAGATGTTTAGATCTGAGAGCAAGGCTCCTTTTGCTGCAACCCTGGGTCTACCACCAGCAATTAGCAGTCTTGGTGCCCCAGGAAAGCCTGTGACAGAGTAGACAGGTGGACGGGGAGCAGGACCCTCCTAGTCCAGTCTCTCCTTCGCCTGGTGCCAACCTGACCTTGCCCTCTTCCCAGGTGTGTTCATCATCTGCTGGCTGCCCTTCTTCATCACGCACATCCTGAATATACACTGTGACTGCAACATCCCACCAGTCCTCTACAGCGCCTTCACATGGCTGGGCTATGTCAACAGTGCCGTGAACCCCATCATCTATACCACCTTCAACATCGAGTTCCGCAAGGCCTTCATGAAGATCCTGCACTGCTGAGTCTGCCCCTTGCCTGCACAGCAGCTGCTTCCCACCTACCTGCCTAGGCAGGCCAGAGCTCATCCCTGCAAGTTGTGGGCAGAAAGGCCCAGATGGACTCAGCCTTCTCTTGACCCTGCAGGCCCTGCAGTGTTAGCTTGGCTTGGTGCCCCTCTCTGCCCACACACTCTCATTCTGCCAGGGTAGGGCCAAGGAGACTGGTATCTTACCAGCTCTGGGGTTGGACCCATGGCTCAGGGAAGCTTACAGAGTACCCCTCTCACATCCAGACCCTGTCTCCTTGTCACCAAAGATGCAGCGGCCTTCCTTGACCTTCCTAGCTCAATGACCTAGCACACCTTGATTGTTGGCTTGGCCTGGCCCTTGCTTGCCTATGTTGGATCAGGTGGTGGGAGGGAGGGATGGTTCTTACTTTCATGGACCACATAGGAAAGCAGGGAACATGCCAAGGCCTCCAGGCAACATTAGTGTCAGGAGACACACATAAACACCAGGTAGCTCCACAGACCCCAGAGAAGCAGGTTGAAAAATCTGTTTTCCACCCCAACTCTAGTATGAGTTTCTACTTTTCATAGCCGTGGGTATTGCTATGTCCTACCTTGTTAGAGCATCCCATGGAGTATCTGTACCCTTTGAAGGAAAACAACTAATCCTCAAGGGCCCCAAGAGGGCCCTTCTGTAAGGAGAAAAATATCTGATTTCCTTCTACCCTCCAATCTACTCTGCCACCTCTTAACATTCCTTGGACGTATCCATTCCCCACAGTAAATGCTGGCCAGGCTGGGAAGTCGGGCCTTGGACCAGTGTTGGAGCTTAAGCTGGAAGTGGTAACTTGAGGTTCCTTGGTGGGGGTTGTTGACATATTCTCTGTCCCATTTCCCTTCCTTCCCAGTATCTCTGCCTTACAAGAGGCTGTGGATGGGACTGCTGGGGCTGCTGATACCATCGGGCCTGGCTCTGAGTGAGGAGGGGGAGCTGCAACTTGGGGAGTTCTGTGCTCCAACTCTGTAATATCACCATACATGCACCGAACCAATAAAACCTTGTCAAGAGTCCTTCCCATGGGCATGTGGGTGGCCTGGAACACTGCCAACACTAGCCTTAACATCTAGGTATAGCATATAGGGGACAATAATAGGGAATCCAGCTACCCCTGCTCCCTGGATCCTGGTACCTCTTCAGGACTAATCTTAGCTTCCAGGGGTTGGGTTTGCTCATATCTGTCTGTTCCTTGTCCGGTGTCTGGCATGGGCGGTGTGAGACAGGCAAAGTCTGAAGACAGTGGCCCAGGCAAGTGTCCATCTTCTCACTCCCAGGTTCATTCACAGCTCCAGGCTCTCAGGGTCCCAGGGTGGCACTGCCCCGACAACAGACGCCCGACTCCTTAAAAGTGAAATAGAAATCAACCCAGCGAAAGAGGAATGTTCTTGGCACCTTAAAATCAGGAATAATGACAAACAGGGTAGTAGCACCCACGGGCTCAGGCTCTGGGGAGCTGTCAGGGCATAATTTGCATGCTAAATATAATATTTTTAGCACCAAAGTTTGGAGCACTTAACTTGCCCTGAACATTTAATTATGGACTTTGATCTTCTTGCTGAACTTGAATCTACTGCTAAGCTTTGGGAAAGGCTCTTGTCCCCAGGAGCACCCTGGTGCCAGAAGGTAAGCTAAGCAGGTGCCTAGGGTAGCTCAGGGCTACCAATGACTTGGTGGCTGTCTCTTGGAAGGCATCAGACCCTCATTTAATCCAGAAATCCTAGGAAGCTCTGAGCTGCTGATACCTACCCAACAGTCAACCAACATAACAAAACAACATGCCCCACAACTCACTCTCTCTCTCTCTCTCTCTCTCTCTCTCTCTCTCTCTCTCTCTCTCTC
>JADRCH010000050.1:11989964-12036284 GCA_019843965.1 Rhynchomys soricoides | reverse complement strand
CTCTCTCTCTCTCTCTCTCTCTCTCTCTCTCTCTCTCTCTCTCTCTCACACACACACACACACACACACACACACACCACATGCCATGCTCTCAGCCTAAGGACAGATAGATGATCTTGACCTGGCTGGGGGATTCAAAGTTTGTTTCATTAGAAGTTTTTTGAAGGCATTCAAGTTTACCAGCAGTGAAAAACAGAAGAGGAAGGAGGGAAGGAGGGAGATAGAGAGGGAAGGAGAGAGAGAGGACCTGAAAACAGGAGAGGGGAGGGAGGCAATCCACAAAGCAATTAGAGAAGAACCCTGTCAGAGAGAAAAGGGGAAGAGGGCAGGGCAGGGGCGGGAGGCGGGGCAGGAGAGAGTTGCCCACAATTGTCAGGAGGCTTCAAGTCTTTCTTCCAGACAGCAGATTGACAGCTAGAGTGGGCAGGGGGAGGGCTGGGCCCCACCCTCTCCCCCTTAAGCTCTTGGGAGCAAAAGGATGGGAGGGAGGAAAGGGATCCAGAAAACACATAGCAGAAATGGGGATCCCAGGCTCTGGCTTTCCAAAAATGGTCCCGCCTTTCTCTTGATGGGTTTGGGAAGGAAGCCCCAGAACTTTCCCTCCCCACTTCCTGACATTTCCAGTGTCCCCACCTACTGGGGAGTCCATTCTTAGACCATCTTTGTCTCCAGAGACTGCATGGCTTCCTTTGCCTGCTGCCCAGTCTTCCCTGAGCCAAATGGTTCACTGTCCTGGGTGGAAGGACAGAGTCGCTATCTGATTTTGAAACCTATCAGTGCAGAGCAGCTTTTGGCTTTGTTTTCATGGATGCCTTCCTCTTAGTCCCAAGGCACCTTTCCTGTGCTCTGGCCTCACTTGAGGAGGGTGGTTTGTCTGGGTGACAGGCCCAGACCCCTGACTGTATCTTACATCATCCATTCTACGCAGTGTAATTGGGACTGGCTAGTGTGGGCAGACATTTATTTTATTTTATTTTATTTTGAGAAAGAAAACTTGTTTGAGACTAGACCTTTAAGGTGATCACCAGGGTCCATGCAAACAGCAATTCCCTGCCCAGTAGCAGGTGGTGGAGAATGAGCAGGGACAAAGTTAGTGATCACAAGAAACTAGGGTGTGAGGGTTTCATGTTTCTGAGGGTCCTTTCTTGTTTATCACATGTCTGTAGCTCTGCTACACCAAGTGAAGCAGAAAGCTGGTAGAGAGAAAATGTAGCATCTTCTAAGTAAGAAGGTATAAGTGGCCCACCCCAGCTTTATGGGTGAAGCACAGAGGATCCTGATCAGGGTGATGGCTGCCACTCTGTCTAGAAAGCTCTTACTGCCAGGTGGCACCATAAACAGCCTAAGTTTATTTTAAAACGCTTCTTCATGTACATGCAGAGCCCCTTATGTGCATGCAGAGTCCCTTGCCTCCGCCCTACCCTGTTCTTACTGATGTAGACATGATGCTTTGGCTTAATCTACATTAGGCTATGTTAGACTCCTAGAGCTTCTTTTACTATAGTCTGCAGATCATCTTCAACACTGTGTCTCGGTGGTTACAACCAATGACTCAGCATGACATGTAGAGTTGCAGCCCACCTCAAGGCCCAGAAAGAATCTTCCATTCCTTCCCAGAATGCACTGGCATGGGAAATTAGGTAGCCATGTCCTAAGGCATCATTCTTACAAGGTCCCCCTCAACTTGATTATCTGTGCTCTATTCCAAGAGAAAAAGTCCTCTTGATTAGGAGAAATGGCAAGAAGCTGAAATGCTGAGGGCTTATTCACTGCCTGCCTGTTTCAGAGGCGTGGCACCAGATTCCAGCATGACAGCACCCTAAGGTCACTAGTGCTGCTAAGTGGTTTGACTGGAGCTAAGGAACTTTCAGCAACTTGAGGTCATATATGGCTGTGACCCAGGCAGGCTTTGTATTCAAGTCTCCTGACGGGGCCCACCCTACCAACTTTTCTCAGCTTCCTTCTCCAGGTTGCCTCCCCTGCCACAGACTAGCCTGGCTTGCATCTGTTGTCCTTTGTACAGCATTGCACAAAATGATCCAGCCCCCATTGCCTATAATCAGACTCAGCACCATGGGTAGTACATGTGTCCTGGGTAGTAGGAGGGGAGAGAAGGAGATATAAAAATGGCCAGGTTATATACCTGAACAAGCAACAGGGCAGACAGTAGGGAGTGTCAGTTCAGTGCCTTCAAGAGGAGTGGCCCTCTCCAACAGGGCAAGCAGGCAAATTTTCATAGGTAGAAATTAATGGGCTGGATCTAGTGGTGGAGGGGGATATGTAGGATTCCATCAGGCACAGATGGAGGCATTCAGCATCAGCATGAAGGGGTTGTAATGTGATCCTGGGGCTGCTGAGCTCCATAAAGGGATGCTCCTGAACAGATGACTAGAGCAGCCATCTGTGTGTCCAGAAACCCTGGGGCATCCCCTGCCCTGCTGCCTTCTCTCCCCTCTCCCATAAGCCTGGAGATTGGCTTCCCTTTTTGTCTTCACTCTGTGCCCCACTCCCAGTGTATCTTCTCAAGGCTGTAAGAATGCATCCATAGGTGTTTGTAGCCTCTTAGATTTTTCTGCAGATCATTGCATGTCCACATCAAATCTGAGAAGCTCACACAAGCCAATTGGAACTTCCCATCTGCAAATTAACTCCCTTGGCTACAACTTACTAAAATGCAGTGTTCCTTCTGTTTTCATATGTGGGAGGGTTCCACCACCCACTGACTCCTCAAAGCACAAGAAGTCACCTAAGCAGAGGTTTAGAACAGGAAAGGAATTTGCCTCTGTAAATGGTAAGGAAAAAGCAGGTAAGTAGAAATGTGTTGATGAGAAGGAACAAGAGCTGGAAGACAGAAGAGAAGTGAAGTGAAGGTGAGTGTTGGTGCATGCTGGGTTTGTGTGTGGTCCAACAGCATCCTCACATCTAAAAGGTTTCTACACCCTGGGGCTGGAGCATCCACAGGTCTCCCTATCTAGGGAAAGCCCACAGCTAATAAAGTATAAAATCAAGACCCTAGACCAGGTTTGTCTGGCCACCTCTAAATCCTCTGTCATAGTTTGGAATTCCAATTTCCCATCACAGCATCCAGCTTCCTCATTGCACACAACTCCCTGGGATCTTTGGAATGCATTGGACAATCAGACTCTGTCTACCCTCTGCTTGGAAAGAGGCAGGGGCTCTTATGAGAAGAGAGAATAAGAAGATTCTCTCATAATGAGGCAAAGCTCCAGACTCAAGATGGACATCAGAGTTTCCCCACTGGAAATCCAGCACACTGCTCATAGAAATAAGCTGTCCTTCCCACATTATGGAGCTCCCATGCTAGCTAGCCTCTGGCCCTTCTTAGCTCCATCCATGTCGTCTCCAACATTTAGATCATTCAGGAAGCTCTCTCTGATCAACCCAATGCTTAGGTTGAAAATTGACTTGAGGGGGTAAGAAAGGAGAGGTCAGTGGCTGCTTCTATCCAATATGGCTACTTAAGTTTAGCAATATTAAAAACCTGATCCCTCAGCTACACTCATCACGTTTCAAGGACTCAGTCCCTCAAGCCCCTACAGGTACCCTACCTACTAAGCAACGTGGATCCCAAAAATTCCTTCCCTTCCTTACGGTCCTATTGGAAATACCCACTCTATTTTAGGAGCTTGGGGAACCTCCAATTAAGATGGAAACAAGGGGTGAGAAGCAGGTTTGTGGATGGGGTAATGTTCACTTTAGGATGGTTTGAATTTAAGGGTTCTCAAGGACCTACATAGAGATGTCCAGAAAGAAATCAGGGTTCCAATTTCTAGCACCCCAATCTCTAGGTACTTTAAATACAGTGGAAACCTACTAGGGACCTTCTTCAAGCAATTTCAAGGACCTCCTTTAAACACAACCAAAAATATCCTTATATAACTGAGAAGGCAGGTGTGTCCAAAAGAAGCTTAGGATGAACACTGTATGTATCTGTCTAGGGCAACTTGAGAATACAGCAGACAGCAAAGTCCTATTGTTCAAGCCTCAGCCCAACTATCACCTCTGTTAGTTCTCTGGGGAAGTGATTCAAAGAAACAGGGATCTGAGGAGCTCCACAAAATGCCAGGGTCATCAGAGCTAAAATGAGCCAAGTCCTGGCCATACCTCCATGACACCCTTGCCTTGGATAACAAATGCCAACGCATTTTCCCCCAACACTTTTATTCAAGGTTTGCCTCACACTCCTCCCAATGTGATAAGCCAGATGCACCATCTTGTGCTGTGGCTCTAACTTCATGATTCCCATTGGTTGCTCATGATTACTCGTGTGTGAATATGCAGTCCCTACCATCTCCTCTGGTTCTTCCAGATTCCTAGACTGGGAGCTATATCAGTATTCCAGGGTTCAAGAGGGGGTACACAGACCCTCCCCTCCCCTCCTCCTGCTCATTGCTTTAGGAGTCAGAACTGGGGGTATTTTCTTAATCACAGTAGATAGATGGCATAGAATGGGGGGATGAAGCTGGCATAGAACAGAGAGCTGGGCAATCTTTTCAATGGTTCCCAGACCCCAGGAGTTTCTACTACTTTTCTTGAGGAAGACTTCTATCCCCACTGTGCCATAGGCATGGTTCTGTTGAGAAAGGGCCCAGAGAAATCCTTAGGTAACACCCCCTGGTGGTCATCCTTAGCCCTGGCTGCTCTGAGTCATGGAGCTCACTCACATCAGGGTCTGCTCTACAGATTCTGGCTTAATTGGTTGAGGATATATTTAAAGAATCCCTCATTAGAAAATCTTAATGTGTAGACTAGTCTGATAGCTGCTTCCCAAGGATACAACCCAGCCAAGTGCTGACCTGAGACTCACCCTTGGCTGTCCCAAACTCTCTGGATCCCAGCTGGAGCTGGTCCAGAGACTCTAGAACAGAGGAAGTAAGGCGGCTAAAGTGAACTCATGCTCAGTGCAGGGCGGCAAATCTCCTCTGCCCAATCTTTCTCCCCATGATGATGCTAGGGTGCTAGTGGGGTGAGGAGATGAGGCAGCAGGGAGAACCTGCCCTTCTGATACTCCTCAACAGCCACTGCCTCACTGATCTTTCAATCAGTACACACGGTGGATATGAGAAGCCCTGGGGTTTCTCCATATTGCCCACAACTGGTGGGTAGTCCAGTGGGTGGGTGACCCATATGTGTTCCTAGAGAGCACCTCCCCGAGCAGCTGATAAGGAAGTTCCTGCTACTGCAAGTTCCACCACAAGCCCAGGCAAAGCCTTCTCACTACCAACTCCCTCTCAGCTGCCCTGCCTCCTCCCTCACATGAATTTACACACATATTATACACACATACATGCATTATGCGTTTATATCTCCATCTCTTCTTAGCTACCCTGCTCACTCCCATGCATAAATTTATGTACTTTGCATACATGCATGCATTGTGCACACACCTGCAGCTTCGTTTCCCTACCCCCTTTCACATAAACTAACACACAAGCATTATATAGGCATATGGACCACACCAGACAAATCACACATGCATGCACACAAGTCACCCAACTCCCCTCCGCTGCCCTTGCCTCTGCCCCTGTGAGCTCACAGACACATGTTATGTACATATATGATGCATCAGTCACTTACATAAATGTGCCATGTTAACCTTCTCAGTTCCCATGGGTAGGTACCCAGCTAATCCATATCTAGCTAGAAGAATTAGATCACCAGCTTTGTTTATTTCTGGGTTGGGAATCTCATATAACAGGCCAGGCTATAACAGAGAAGTGTGGGGTTGGAGACAGGGAACTGGCATCCCATAGATGAGCACATAGATGCAGTTTGGGAACATCCTTCCCACATTCTCAAGAGAATGTATAGGATACCAGAGGCTGGGACCAGTGCCTACAGAAGCTATGGTCATTATGGCGACAGGAGTGTGGCTGAGACTAACAGTGAGCAGATATGTCCTCTGAGCTCCAAAAGCATGCTCCCTGTGTAAAGCAGGTATCTGACTCTCCTGCCTCAGCATAAGGTAAAGCACCTAGAATACAATTTAGAGTCGAGAGGAGCCATTTCTCCTCATTTTGAGGCTTTTTCGTTATTTTGGGAGTTTCTTGCGACACAAGGCTCCATTATTCATTCAGAGGCAGGTGGCAAACGGTAGCAGAAATCTTGAGGCTGGAGATGAAGCTTATCTTGGGCTCATTGAAAGAAAACAGAGAACATGGCTGGTCTAGAGGTGACTGGAGGGGAGCTAGGATCAGTTTCCCAGGCAGTCAATAGCTTCCCCAGCTCACTGGAATGCCTCAGCTTCCTACTGTCACCTAGGACACTGGTTCCTCTCAAGGTCAGAGGGGCAGGTGGGAAGTAGCCTCTCAGATGACAAGTTTCACTTTCATAAGCCTCTCCCCTTCCAAGCAAAGAAACCCTGGTCCACCTAATCTTCTATCTGGGGTCCAGGCTCAGAAACTCCCAGAATGGCTAGTGAAGGCTCCTTGCCCTGCAATAAGGCCACTATTCTCTGCTTTGGGCTGTGGAGGGCCAGCTGCAGGGGAGTGCAGCCAACTCTGTCCTTGACATCCAGCTGTGCGCCAGCTTTGACTAGAACTTTGAGGATGGCTGTGTTGTCCTTGAGAGCAGCCAGGTGGGCAGGTGTCCAGCCCACCTTGTTGCAAGCATGGATGTCAGCATCATACTCCAGTAGGTGGATGATGCCCAGGAAGGTCCCCTTATGCACTGCCAGGTGGAGAGGAGTCCAGCCTGACTGCTCAGCAGCATTGGGGTTGGCCCCACACTGCAGCAGTGCCAGCATCACCCCCTCATCCCCAAAGAAGGTAGCTAGGTGCAGGGGAGTCCATTGCATACTTCCAAGAGCATCTAGGTCTGCATGGTTCTTGGCCAACAGATGAATGAGCTCCAGGTGGCCCTTGTAAGTTGCTAGGTGCAGGGGTGTCCATCCCTGTTGTGTGCATAGCTCAAGGCTGGCTCCATATCTGAGAAGCATCTTAAAGATAAGGTACTTGCCCCTGGCTGCAGCAATGTGCAAAGGGCTGTAGCCACTGTGGTCAAGCACATCAGGGTGTGCCCCATGTTTTAGCAGGTGCTGAATGGCTCTCACTTTCCCCCTCTCCACGGCCAGGTGTAGGGGTGTCCTCAGGTTTCTTTGCTGAGCATCCAGCTCAGCTCCCTGTCCTGTCAGCAGCTTGACCAAGCCAATGTGGCCAAAGTAGGCAGCAACATGGAGGGGTGTCTTGCCCTCAGCCTCACGTGGGCTGAGGTGAGCCTGACGGGAGACCAGAAGCCGTGCCACATTCTCGAAGTTATTCTGTGCAGCCAAGTGGAGTGGGGTCCAGCCTTCCTGCTCCCGTACATTCACCAGGGCCCCATGGTCCAGGAGCAGACGGGCAGTGTGGTCATCCCCATTCTGGGCTGCAAAATGCAGCGGGGCCCAGCCATCTTCATCTGCCAGGTTGGTATCAGCACCATGTGCCAGGAGCAAGGCACAGAGGTCAGGCTGCTGGTCCTGGGTGGCGATGAGGAGTGGCGTATAGCCAGAGGCTGTTTGGCAGTCTACATCAACCCCATGGGATAACAGCAGCCTCACTTGTTCCAAGCTGCCCCCAGCCACTAGAAAGTGTAGGGGAGTCACCCTGTTCTCATAGACATCACTTGGGACCAAGCTCTTGCTGTCAGAAAGCTGTAGGATCCACTTCAAGGAGTTACCCGAGTCTGCTAAGAGAAAGGGATAGATTGAAATAATTATTATATTCTAACCTATTCAGAGGTCACCTTACACATCCCCCTGCCTCTTGGAGACACTTTCCAGAAACAGCCTAGGCTTGAGGGCACTGGCTTTCATGGTATCCAGGATCACCAATTCTGTTAGAGCTCTGAATCTGTGGGTTTTTGCAGAGGAGGCAGAATGAGCTGAGGCTGGGAGGCCTGGCTGAAAATCATTACTCCACCCATGAGCATCCCCTGGCCTCTGTAATTCTCTGCCTCTTTGAGCCTCCATGTGCAGCTCTTTAAAAGGGGGATGAACAGTGCCGGCTCATTCTACCAGTGGGAAGACAGGTTAGGTGGGTAAGAATGTTCAGAGAAGAACCTGAGAGGAAGGCAGGCTGTGGAAGTCAGAAGTGCTCTAGACCTTGGGTTTGTGTGCTATAAGATCTTCAGGCCTTACCACCTCCTGATCCATCTACAGGTGTCTCAGAACTGAATAGTGACTGCTGCTAAGACCCAACCCCTACCAATTCTGATTTGTATGGGGTAGGCACCGGACACATCTTTTTCTCATTTTTTTTCCCAAGTAAGTGTAAGGCAAAGAATAGTATTGAGGGCCAGCGTTCTATCTCAGGGCAGAAACAGGGGATCTACTCTTTTAAAAGCATAACCGTGAAGGGGAAACTGATCCAGAACTCCAAGAGTCTGGGTGTTTCTGAGCCACCCCTTATGTGTATTAGGCCTGAGGAAGAGAAGGGACAAGGGTGATGAGTGAGGAGAATGGATTCCATCCTTCCCTCCATGTGGAGTCTTCAGCCCCATCTCAGAACAACAGACTCACCATTGTCTGCAATCTCCTGGTTGACCTCCCTGCTGACCTGCAAAGTAATGTACAGGGTGGGTCATCAGGGATAAGCTCTGGTCCTCCCTTCCATTCCTCCCTCCAGATTCACAGCCTACCCTTCCTGGGAGATCTTCCTATACCACTGCTCCATCAGTACATGTATAGAAGAAATCACTAAACAGCGGAGTTCTGAGGCCTGGCCTTCATTTAGAGACTCCAGGGTAGATCTCTGGAACCCTTGATAGTCCCAGTCAGTTCCTACATCAGAGTGGGAACAAGAGACTTGGAGGATGATGTTGACATCCACAACATGACAGCTTAGGGTAAGGTCCTCCCCAGGGACGCAGCCATAGCACCTATGGCCTTTAGAGAACAGTTCAGTAAATAAGAAAAGGTGTCCTCCCCTATGGATGCTGCAAGCCTCCAGCTAGACTCCCTGGATTGGAGAGCTAAGTGTGGACTAGCTTGGCTTACAGTTCCCACACCACCCTCAGCAGTCAAGCAGCTTTATAAATGACATCCTTTGCATATTCCCTCTCAGGCTAGCCAGAGACCATGGATGTCACACAGTAGCTTCCAGTATTCCTAAAGTAGCCTGCCTAGCCTGTCATATCTACCTTGTGGGGCTGGCTCAGTGATGGCTTGCAAGACACCTTCCAGGTCAGAGCTTCACACTCAGGGTCTGCCACAGGGCGCTGGAACAGAGACAGAAGCATGTCTGTCTCAATGGTCACATCTGCTCCACAAGGAGTGGGGTAGAGGGAGAAGGAACAGGAAAGCTCAATGGTACATTTCAGATATTCTGATGTTTTCCATATCCCCTTAAACACATTCCTAGGTTTATGTATGTTTCCAGTTGACCACAATGACGTAGGAAACTGAGCCCCGCTCTTGACATGTCTGGGGTACACTTAACAACTCAGTGACCCTCTGAAGGTAAGCCTTTTTTCCCCACAGGAAGAGAAGTCAAGGATCAGACGATCTTTAAGATGCCCGCCCTTCTGTGTATTATCCCTAGAGGACCATATAGCCTCATTCCATTCAACCTACGACCTTATAGATTCCACATAATTAAAAATCCCCAGAGATAGCTACAGAGCTCAGTGGCAGGACTGGGGTCAGATGCTGCTATTTCTATTTGCTGACTCTACCTCCCTTAGGCACACAGAGAGCACTATCTAACAAAATCCATCCTCAGCTGTGCAGCTCAGAGAACCTGCCTCCAGCCCCACACTGAAGATATCTTATCCATAGTTTTGAGCTCTAATGCTTAGGGTGTTTCTTCATGTGTCTCAGGAGAAGGCTGTCTTCTGTCCCTCCCTCTCTAGCTTCTGGGTAGGGAATAATGGGTAAATACTTAGGAAGCATGGCCTCTTCTTGGGGTCTTGGTCCCAGCAGCGCTTCATCAGGTCCACCATCTGATGGGCCTCCTCTGGCCATTCAGCGGAGGCATCCTGAAAGGAGGGCCTCATGCCTGCAGCTACCTGGATGATAATGGTCATCATATTGAGCCCTGTAAGAGAAGAGTCAGGCAGTGTGGCCAGATGACTGGCACGTGGGTGGGAGCTGAGAGGATCCTGACAGGATAGGGATGCAGTGGGTGTCCTATGCATGTTTAGTGAGTAGACAGTTGAGTCTGGGACCTAGCTGAGGCTCCGATTGAGCAGCTTAGTCACTCGTCCAGTTCTAGCAAAGTCTCAACAAGCCTGCATCTTTTCTCTGTGCAAAGGCAGTAGAATAGACAAACAGGCCCTGGGAAACACTTTAGCTTTCCAAACTGTAAAGTATAGGGGCTTGAGTATTAAAGGCATGAAAGGCTGATGCTTGCTCACTCTTTCAGAAGTTCTAGCACTTGGGGACTAGGGAGCAGAGTAAGGAGCTGACACTATGGTTCACACAATCCATCACTTGTCCTGTGTTCTCCAACCCTAGCCTCCCACAGGCATAGACCACGATCATGATACCTGCATAGGGTTTCTTCTGAGTGAGAATCTCCCAGATGACAATCCCAAAGCTGCAGTGGGGAATATATTAGCAGAGAACTTAGTCTGATATCCATGATCCCTAGCCAGGGGCACCCCACGTCTTTTTGGTCTAGTATCCATGATCTGTAGCCAGAGGGACCCAATAGCCTACTTGGTCTAGTATCCATAATTTTTAGCCAAGGGGACCCACAGTCTCTACAATCCCAGGTAAAGCCTCCCCACATCTTTCTCTTTCCACCAGCACATGGAGGAGCTAGTCCTAATCCTTGTCCCACTCTGCCTGTTAGCAGTAGGGACCCAGCTGGTGTAGCAACCTGCCACATGACACAGAGCCCAGCAGCCCACTCACCTATAGACATCATATTCAGGCCCCGGAGCCTTGTTAGTTTCCAGGAACATTTCAGGAGGGATGTAGCTGAGTGTGCCCCTCAGAGCTGATCTCTCGATGTACTGCTTCTGGGTTGACTGCTCCATCCACTTAGACAGGCCAAAATCTGAAATCTAGGAGAAAGTCAGATAGATGCAAAGGACAGGGCAGCAAGAGATACCTTCCAGAAGCCATGTGTGGCCCCCTCCCTACTCATCGCCTTTGTCATTAGATCATTTTAGTACAGCACTTGCATGCAGTTTTCAGCTTCACTGGCTCCCAGCTCTACTGCCCACTACCTAGATGATGAACTAGTTATTCATCTTCACAGAGCCTCAGTTTCTTCATCTGTAGACTGGGAATCTGTACATCTCCAGCATCCTTGTTCTTCCCATGAATCCTGAAACACTCACACCATCTCTTTATCCTCTGCTTCTAGCCTGTCAGATGGTCATCCATTAGGGGACAATGAGATTGGGTATTGAGATGCCTGTTTAAACCCCATACCCTCATGATGGCTGAGTATCACATAGCATATTCATGCATTAAGAATAAGTTTCACTCATATTTGAGACCCTTAACTGCTGTTACTCTTCAACTTGCCTAAGCTTAAAAAAATTTTTGTAGAATGCCTTCACTATTTATTCAAACAAAAGAGAAAATGGCTCAAGCTCTTGGCTGGTTCAATGATTGGCATGTAGATGATCCTGCTATACTGCAGAGGTTTAGTGTACATCATCAGAGCCCTCACCTTGACATGCATGTTGGTGTCCAGCAGGATGTTGCCTGGCTTAAGGTCCAGGTGGAGCAGGGGTGGCTTAATGCTGTGGAGGAAGTTCATGGCCAAGCTGGTCTCATGGATGATGCGGAGCTTGAGTGGCCAGCAGAGGCTGTGGGTAGGTAGTGTCTTCTCCAGGGAACCACTGGCCATGAACTCCATCACAATGCCCAGGGGTTGCTTGCAGACCCCATAGATGGACACAATGTGTTGAAACTTAATCTTCTCCATTTTAACTGCTTCTTCAAAGAGGCAACTCACCTCAGAGCTGTGGAGAGCCAGGAATGGGATGGAAGAAAGGGAAACAGAAATTACCAGAGCAAGTGGCAAAATGCACTAACTCCTCATGCTGCAAGCTAAGTAGGCCCAGAGAAGCCTCAGGAACATCCAAGATAGTAAAAGAGAAGTGAGAGGCTGTGGGAGTATCAGCAGGCAGCCAAGCCTGGGGCTCAAGCTGCTATCAATGAAAGGGCGAGAGGTTTGCCGGCTTGGGAGTCTATCCATTCTGTGGAGCCAGTCACAAAAAGCCTGGAACACAACCTACCATTTATCCTGCCCACTTGCTTACATGTTCATCGTCCCTAGCAGCTTTTGAGCCCTTGGAAAACCAGTATTATGCTTCCTGCTTCTGTTTTAAAATGGCATCTATTACCATTTTGATTATGAAAATAATACATGCACCTTGTAGAAAACCTAGGAGATGTAGAGAGCTGTAAAAAAGAAAAGTCTTGCAGAGTTGGCCTTGGCTGACATTTTAGTGTGTTCTTTTATGACGTTTTCCAGGAGTCTCCCCTTTTCTACATTCCATCACACTCACCTGCACTGTTATTCTCCTTGAAGCATTGTCTTTAATGGATGCAGAGTAGTCTGTGTTGTGGATGAACTATATAATTAGTGCCCTTTGCCTCCCTCCCCACACACACATTGCCATGTACTGCATGTCTTTGTGGGAATGAACTGAAATCAGAACTTAAGGGGAAGTCCTGTAAAAGCACTGCAGGTCCTCTTGCTCGTTGTACTGTGTGTGCACACAGAACTGTAAATATGCAAAGTGCAAGAGACTGTTTGGGGATTCAGGGGATGGGGATTAAGGAGGAACGGTGGTTTTAAAAAAGGAAGTGTCTGCAATGCTGTGCTAATGCTGCAGTAGGATGCTCCTGAACCGTGCTCCCTGGGAAACCAGTCAGAGCGTCAGGCCTCCAAGAACAGCTACTGCTTTTCAGATCTGAGCAGCTGGCTATACTACAGGACTAGTCTCCTCTAGCCCCTCTCTGTTATTCCAGACAGCTCTGGGGTATTTTACTGTCCTCCCTCTCTTTCTTGGGTGTGTAGAAAACAGAATCATATCTGCCCCGAGGTAGACAAATTATTGGGACTTTGGGTAACACTGTGCTGCCCTCATGGCTTAGTTCTCCTACTTGAGATATGCATGACTTTGGACAGAGGATTCTCTGGGCCTCAGTTTAAACCTGCAGAATAGTAACTGCCCCATACAGCTCCCAGCCACACAGACTTCTTCAGTCGGTTTCTGTCTCTCTGGCCTCAGCTCCCATTGCCCCAGCAGACAGTTCTAACCTCTCTTCTCTTATCCTGGTCATGTCCACATTCTCCTGCATCTCCCCTGCAGTCTCTGTGCTCTCCTTCTCTATCTCCTTGGCTAATTTAGAATGCTCAGCCTTTGTGCTCATCTCAGATGCTCTGCTCATCCCACCTTGTATCCTACTTTCTCTGCTCACCATCAGGATCTCCAAGCAGACATTTGGTGCTTTGATACTGCATGCTTCAGAAGTGTGTCTCTCAGTCTCCTCATAAGACTGTCTCATCCTTTAGCCTTGTGCATCTCAGCCAGTATGCTTCCCATCCTCCAGGCCCTGTCCATGTCCTGGATTCGCCTTTATCTCATTCTCAGGACCAACTTCATCACATCACTGAACTTCAGCAAGGATCTGGCTACTTCTTACCACCTCTGCCATTTATTCACCTTTTACTTCTGAACCCAAACCTCCCAAATGGCCTTTCTGCTGTGGCCCCAACTACTTTTAAATTTAAAATGTACATAGTAGGGATAGACTGTTCGTCAGTTAAGAGTGCATGCTTTCTTGAGAAGGATCCAAGTTCTGTTCCTAGCATCCATTTAAAATGGCTAACAAGCTCATGAAACTTTACATCCTGGTGGACCTGATGCCTCTAGATTCTGTGGACACCTGCACTCATGAGCACATACCCCACCTCCACACGCCCATATAATAAAATGAAATCTAAAAAAAAAAAACAAAAACAAACAAACAAAAAAAAAACTATAGTAGCAAATCACTACTTTGTCCATGCATCCAATGGCTTTCTTCTCCCTCAGAGTTGAAGACAAGGGTCTCTCAAAACCTGACAAAGGTCCTTGTAATCTTCTCACTCTTGCCCCTGCCAAAACTTTCTGACCTCATCACTTCTTAACCTATCCTTCTCTCTCTGCCCGTGCACCAAGTGTGTTGCCACTCCAAGAACTCTGTATGTGTTGTCTCCTCTGCCAAGACACCTTTTCTCACAGAATCACATGGCCTGCTCATTCGTCTGCTCTGAAGACAACTTGGATCATCTTAATTAGTAAGTATTTCAGAGACAAGCCTGTATAATTGGCAACACGACCTCAGCTCTATTCCTTCCAACAGCAGCACATACAGATGGCCCACAGATTAATATTTCTAGATCAAATCTATTCGTGGGAGATCCCACTACTCAATTCTTCCTGTTTTTAATCAGCCAAGAAAATGTCTAGTAGCCCTCACTGCTATAAATAGAAACTGTATTTGTTTATCTGTTCACTGTATCCTTCATTAAATCTAAGCCCCATGAGGGCAGGCCCTTGAGTGTTCACTGTTCACTTTGGGTTAAGGATGGATGATAGTGTCTCTGCCCTGGCTTCAATTACTACCTAAAACACACAGCATGTGAATGTTAATTATAATGTATATGCATCCTTGACAACTCTTTTTGACTGAAGGCTTTATCTTATGCTTGGCATGTGGGGATTTAGAACAGTCTTCCTCAAAACTTGTATCTTTTATGCCAAGGCTATCATTCAACAAATATCTATTTAACAATAACTATGTGCCAGCCACTAGCAGGACACAGGGCCCTACTGTCATAGAGTGACATCCTAGTGGGTCATGTCTTCCTCTGGCATACGAAGCAATGTGCAGAGACCTCAGTAGCCTTCTTTGCTGTGTCTCCCACAGTCAACTAGCACAAGATCATGTCCCACCTCAGCACCCTTCCTTTCCCTCTATCTCCATTACCAGCACTACAATCTGGGTCTCCATCATCCCTGGCCTGAAGATATTGATCTCTTGACAAGAACAGCCTCCATTCTCCCCTGTCTAATCTATTCCCTAAGCTGCACATCTGGTTGATTCCTGTCCATACTTGTTCTCCAGCCTAGTTGCAGACCCTTCAGTGGCTTTCCCCTGCTCTGTCACATCTTCAACCCCAGCTGTAAGGCTTTTTTCTTGCCTCTATACATACCATGCCCCTCCTTCACAGGTCCTTTATATGTCTCATTGCATGCAAACTTTCTCCTCACCTACTTAAGTCACACTCATTCTTCACATGTTAACTCCAGGGTAACTTTCTCAGGGGAAGTTTTCTGAAATCAGGCAAATTTTGTCAGGAGGAGACCAAAGGATTATACATGACTTGTGTCCTCCATGTGTCAGAGGAGCAAATGTCTCTCCTCTGAGCTGCAATATCCAGAAAGTGGTAGCATGTCTACTTCACTCATTATTTCCTTCTAGGGGCCAGTATTGTGCTGGACACATAGTAAAGAGCAATTAGCCTTCATCAAGTGGATGGATGGATAGATGGATGGTTGGGGGATCTAATAAAGCAACAATCATAAAGCTCCTAGGATAGCTATCGACAATAAGCTAAACGTACTCTAGGCAGAGAAAAGAGCTAGTACAAAAACCGCTGCTGGGGGATGTCATCAACTCACAGAAAACACAATAAATAACATCTAAGGAAGAGTCGCTGCGTGTCCAGTGGATGTCCCAAGAGGTGGTATGGTGGACTTGTTTTCATACTCCGGCCTAACATTCCAGAATGTCTCCTTCCTGGCAGTAAGGGGAAACACCTAGCAGGGGCACGAAATAAGGCCAGAGGCACTAACAAAGAAGTGGCTGTAGCACAAACTCTGACAGCCAGGATCCAAAGCAGACAGATAACATGGGATGGTGGACTTGACTTTCCAGCAGGATTTATGTTAGCTGGCAAGTGACCTGGGTCCTGCCCCAGTTAATGCCCCGTGGAAGGCCAGCAGTGTGGCACCAGCTTCCTGTTGGTATCCTACTGGGGCAGCGTCTAGCCTCACAGCCCCTTTAGCCTACAGTGACTGGCATGGAAAGAGAGGTGACAAATTACAGGTCACTGAGCAAAATGTCACATTTCTTGGGTAGCTCATCCCTACCCTGAAAGGATGGAGTAAACTTATACTCCAGCCTTTCATCTTATAACAAGAAGAAGGAGGCAAAGTTAGGTTGCGAGAATGGGCAGACAAAGAAATTTTTTGCAAGGCAGTTCCTACTCACCTTTGACCTTTTGGGATGCCCACAAGCTGACCCTGTTTGCCTACTGTATTTCCAATTCAGAGAAAGAGCCTAGTCTGAGGAAATTCAGATCACAGGGCTCATTTAAAAGCACCTGGACAGTCAATCTCAACCCCAGCGTATCCCTTTCCTCTGAGCTCCCTAGACCAAAAACTTGCTCTTCCTCAGTCTCTGCTCTGTGGAAAAGGGCCATCAGCTACCTGGTGGTTTCCTTCTGGAGGCACGGGGAGCACTTGATGGCATACTGGGTCCTCCAGCGCTTGTGCCTTGCCTGGAACACCTTGCTGAAGCCACCACTGGCTACTAGGCGCCATTCTTCCTCAAAATCATCACGGGTGAAGACGGTGAGGCTGCCCAGCTGCTGCTCCAAGGGGCCAACTGCCATGGGGTCCAGAAGCCTCCTGGCCCTGTGTGGCACCATACACTCCCCTGTGCCTCTGCACTGCACCTTACTCTGGCAGCAAGCTGGGTGGCTCCAGGAGCCTCAGCTTCCTGCTCTTCAGGTCTGGGAGGGTAGGAATGATAAGATGAGCTGGCCCTCCCTCCTTCTCCACCTGCCAAGGTAGGGAAACCCAGCCAGCCCAGAGCCCATGACTGCAGAAGGGAAGAGCTGATCCTGGAAGAGGGGATGCCCCTCTCACGTAGTGTTTCCTTCCTCAGTCCCAGCTAGCTCAAGCTAGCAGAGTTAGGGAGGAGCAGAGCTGTGCTTGCAGCTGGAAGTCAGACTGCAGCAGGAGAGGCTGGCCTGGCATTGTGGACCAATGTTAAGTGGGCTGGTTTGTATCTTCCTGTTACTCCTCTGCAAAGAACTTGAGCATGGGGGGTGGGGGGAAGGACAGCATTTGCCTATAGCAACTCTATAGCAACTATAGTGCATGTGTTCCTCATTTAGTCTCACCAGGACAAAGGCTTTGGGTAAACTCTAGAAGTCAGCCTTCCTGAGTACATATGTTCACAAAGGTTGAGCACTCATGTGCTCCCTAGAGCCAGTGCAGTGACCCAGCAGTTCTGACACTGCTGAAAGCCAATGGAGACTTTCTCCAAACCAGAAGGACAAGTCATTTGCATACAGGGAAATTCCCCATCTGTCTCCATTCTCCACACCGCAAACGTGTTGCAGAGGACATGCTGGGCGTGTGTCAGGCTCCAGTGCCAGCTTGTGTGCTGAGGGGAGGACTGGTCACTGTAAAGGAATGAATGCATTCAGGAAGCTGGGGCAGATGCTCCTTAGTGAGGAGAGTGAGGGGAAAGGGAGGGGTAGGAAAGGAGAGGGGAGAGGAGGGAGGGGAGGGGAGGGGAAGGCATGGGGAGGAAAGGAGATCACAAACAGCAGTAATGTCTGCCTTGTTCCTCCTTAGTAGTTATTGGGCCATGTTTTTATTTTTAAAATGATTTAATAATAGAAATATCCATCCGTTCACACCTTATACAAATACAAAACTCTAATGGATCATGGACTTAAATGTGAAACAGAAACATAAAACCTTTAGAAAAATATTCTTTTCCCCTTTACATCTTCGAGACAGGGTTTTACTGTGTGTTCTACTCATCCTGAGCTCATATGCAAACAAGGCTGACCTTGAACTCATGGCCCTCTTGCCTCTGTCTCCCAAGCATTGAGAATGGAGGTGTACATCATTGCACCTGGCCCTGTAAGAAAATATTTATGGTCTGGGGTAAGACAGAAACAGCAAAACAAAACAGAAACCCGTGAGATGAGACTTAATACCTGAGACTTAATGCCACAAGAATGACTCATAAATTGGAAAATGACCAAACTGAACATTAAGAAACATCCACTCTGGGGAGGACCCCAGGAAGATGATAAGGAGATAAACTGTGCCAAGGGAGAGGATATTTGTGAACTGGTCCCTAGGATACATAAGGATATCTTCAAAGTTAATGGCAAACAAGTAAAATAATTTACCCAGTTAGAAAATGGAGAAGAGGCTCAGACTCATTTTACTGGGGAAGACACACAGACGGCAAATAAGGGCCTGAGAATAGGCTCAATGCTATTAACCAATAAACAAATGCAAAGTGAAGCTTCAATGAGATGTCAATGTACACATAACAGAACTGTTAACATAAATATCAAAGACAAATACCCATGAGGAAATGGACCGTATAAACACTGCTACTGAGGATATAGAGGACCCAGCCACTCTGCAAGACAGTGAGTCAGTCTCTGAGAGTATATAACACATACATGCTAAATGACCTAGCAATTGTCCCTTTGGGGGAATAAATCCCAGAGAAATGAAAACCACGTTCACACAAAAACCTGCTCATGATTGTGAGTTGTAGATTCCTATGTAATATCAAAAATGTGTGGAACAGCTGAGCAGGTGAAAGGTTGAACACGTCTGAGGCAGATGTACAAATATGGATCGATTCTCAGAGACTGTTGCCAGGCACAACTTGGGAATTATAATGGTTTTTAAAACCAGCTTTAAAAGGCATGCATATTGTGTGTCCCCATTCACAGTCTTGAAATGACACAGTAACAGGGATGGGAAGCAGGGTGGCCGATGTCAAAAGTGGGGCATAGTGAAATGTGGACACAGCTGCAGAATCTCTAGGAGGAAATTGTTCCCTGTCTTGACCATGGTGGAACTGGCCACATCTGCAAGAAATAAAATATGACTCATTTTTTTTCTTTCTTTTTTTCCTTTTGGTTTTTCGAGACAGGGTTTCTCTGTGTAGCCCTGGCTGTCCTGGAACTCAGGATAGACCAGGTTGGCCTCGAACTCAGAAATCTGCCTGCCTCTGCCTCCCGAGTGCTGGGATTAAAGGCGTGAGCCACCACTGCCCGGCTGTGCCACCACTGCCCGGCAACTCATTTTCAAAGATACCTAACCCACCTGAACATGGGTGGTCCCATCCCCATGGGCTGGGGTCCTAGACTAAATTAAGGGGAGAAAACAAACTAAGCCTTAGCATTCATCTCTCTCTGCTTCCTCCTTGGTATACAATGTGGCCAGCTGCCTAACATTCCTGCTGTTAGGACCTCCCATGATGAGTTAGATCTACCCTTAAATCTGGAGCCCAAATAAATACTTCTGCCAGGTGGCTTGTTACAGCACTCGAGGCACCTAATATACATGCTGGTAGAAATGTGTCAAGAAAAAACACCCAGATGAGATCTTACGTAGAAATGATGGAACACTTAGAACGAAGGCTCGTCTTGTTATAAACCGGAAAAGAATTCACTTGGATTCTCTCTGGGTCAGAGGAACTCAAGCAAGATCCAAACGGGAGCAATGAACTAGGAAATCTGGCAGAACAATGGTCTAAGCAGCAAGGATTCATGCTGCTTCAAGCTGCTCATGGTCACATATGGTGATCTGTGAGCACAAAGGGACTGCTTAAGCCATGTTTGAATGAACCTAGCACAAAGCTAGAGGCAGAATGCATAATTAAAAGTAAAGCAAAGTAGAAAAACCTGGAAATTTTCAACCCTGTCACACAAAAAGAAAAAAAGTGTGCACGTGTGAAGCCAAGCAACTCCCTTCTAACTGTGAGATTAGTGCAGAAGGAAGGGAACTTGGTGTGGTTCATCAGAAACAAAGTGTGTGTGTAAGTGTGAACTCAAAAATGGGGATATGTGGGTCTGCTCTGAGGTCATTTCAGAGATCCCCGGGGTTGTCTCTAGCACCCTAAGTGCAGGATGAGACCAATGACCACCTTGGATCTCTGCTCCTTAAATTTGGCATAATGTCCTTTGGTTAATTCAAAAATGGCTTAAACAGTTCCAGTCCTAGGTGTATCATGTGACTCAGATATTGAGGTGCAAATTGTATTATGCTTCAATGGCATGTGTATGGTGGTGTTTCTGTAGGCAGATAATATGAGATCCATGGAGTCATGGTCTTTTCTCATCTAGATCTCAAAAGATACATTCATAGACACAAACTTATGGAAGTGAACTCCTTGGAGGACCACGCTGAGAAGAAATGTGGCATTTGAGCTGCTGTAGGGTCCTCAGGCCAGTCTGTGGTAGAGCTGCAGTGGCTAGGCTACTGTTGAAATCTTGGGACTATAGAACCTCCAGACTGTAAAGCCTGTATGGAGGAGCTGCAGTTGTGAGATTCCAACCTTGGAGGACAAAGCCCAGAAAAGCCAAACCATAGTGTCCAGCTAACTCACATTTGGGCATCCAACCCACTAAATGTATCTAAAAAGGGTGCCTCTGAAGCGAAAGGGTGTCTTCCAGGTGTAAGATTTACCATCTACTGCCTTGGGCTTGGGACTTATTTGGGGGAGCTGCTCCCTCCTTCTACTAGCCTGTCCCTCCCTTGCATTAGGAATACTTACTCCACACCTGTTTTGCCATTGAACTTTATATTTTTTTTAATGTGTATGTGTGCACAAGTGCTAACAGAAGCCATGGTCCGGTGTCCTATTGAATTCCTGGAGGTAAATTTACAGACAGTTGTGAGCTATTTGACTTGAGTGCTGGGAACCAAATTCCGGTTCTCTTCAAGGGCAACAAGCTCTCTTAACCACTGGGCCATCTCTTCAGGTCCCTGCCACTGACCTTTAAAAGAGGATTGCTCCTTTAGATTGATTTTACAGTCTCACCACTGGCCTCCAGACTGCCAAGCTGAGAATCTGTGACTCACTGGGCTGGAATCACTGTGTTTTGCATTGTGGGAAAGTGTTTTGGGGATGAGATTCTGTTGTTTATCCCCTCTGAAACTCAGATTGAATACTGGGAAGTGGGGGCAAAGAGACCAAGCTGTTAAGAGGGATTAATGCTACTCATAGAAACTGAATAAACTCTTGGAGGAGTGGGTGCTTGTTTTAAGGGACTTCGGTAGGTTACCCTTGGAATGAGTTTTGAAAGCAGCCGCACAGAAAGCTTTGTTCTCACCACTACGATCAAAACACTTGACAGAGGCAACCTAAAACCGGAGAGGTTTATTTTGCCTCCTGGTTTCATGGAATTCCAATGCCTCATAAGAGAAAAGACATGGTGGAAGGGATCCGTGGCTCCATGGCTGTAGGAACACTTGGAGGTGCTTGACACAGGATATACAGACCAAAAAAAAAAAAAAAAACAAAAAACAAAAAACAAAAAAACAGAGTTTGTTCCCAAACCAGAAGCAGACCCAACCTTCAAGGCCTACCCCTCAGTGAACCACTTCTGCTTAGCCTAGCTAGGCCATATATCCCAGTGATCCAAACATCTCAGAGCAGCTCCACTTACTGGGGATCAAGTGTTCAAGTTCATGAGCCAGTGGGAGAACATTTACATTGCATCTCTGACAGCTGTCTTATCTGTCTCCTCACCATGTGCCTGCTTGCCTTTCCATTTCTCATCCATGTTATGCCTCAGTACAAGGCCCTGACTAGATGCATCAGTATGTTCTAGTCTCCAGAACCATGAGCCAAAATAAGTCATTATTCTTTATAAATGACTTAATCTGCACTACTGGGCCATAGCAGCAGAAAATGAACTAAAATAGCCAACAACACCAGAAAAGTATGACTTAAACATGGAAGAGATACAGCTCCCCATGGTTCCCCATAGCATTGCTACCAGAACAGGGGGAATTTCCCTTGTAAACTGGAGAATCAACCAACTCATTGGGCTGGCTCCAAGGTAATAGAAGTCAAAGATGCAGATCCAAAACAATAGGCTGGTTGTGTCTTGAGTTTGTTTGGAATGAAATGGGGCCCCTGATGTTTGTGTTCATGTTGGCCCCCAAACCACTTCAGAAGCAACCTACAGGAGGCCACCCTTTTCTAGCCACCCACACTGTGGAATATTACCTACCACCCTGCAAGGAGGACTGTCTTTTTTCAGTGACTTCAATGATAGCACCCCAGCAGCCCTGCTATTTGAAATCTCTGTTTCAGTGCTATTCCTACTGCAGTCCATGACCTGAATTTTGTATGATTCTATTCATTGTGAGAAATAAACAGAAGGGGAAGCATTATTTCTTTGTTGTTGTTTTAGTGATCTGGAGACTAGATAGGCAGTACAATCAGGACTTTAGGACTAAACTGGCAGCATTTAAATTCGGAAGGGTTCCTAGATAAACAGTGAAGGGAAAGAGGGGATCAGTTCTTCTTAGGGGTTATTCATGGCTGCTCAAGAGGGTCCCCTTCCACCTGAATGGCTAGTTTCCAGGCCTTAGGTCTCCAGTTATTCATAGGAAGCACAAAAGGGACACATGCCTTGCCAGATAGGTTTATGAGGAAGAATCTGGGTAACAATCACATGCATATCAAGAATTGTGCCAACAGTGGTATCTAACCTGGCTTTGGAAGCCCACGGGGACAACGCCAGAACAGAGAACAAAGCCCCTCTCAATTAATTGGATAAATCAACTGATGAGTCATTCAAGCATTCCTGTGGGCAGGTGAAGACAGAGTCATGATCCTGCCCCTCAGATCACCTGTCCTTACAGCAAGGTTATTATGGTGATTTGAATATGCTTGCACCATAGGAAGTGGCACTATTAGGAGGTGTGGCCTTGTTGGAATAGGTGTGGCCTTGGTGAAGTGTGTCACAGTGTAGGCAGGCTATGAGGGCTCCTAGCGCTCAAACTCTGCCAAGTGTGGATGATACCCTTCTCCGAGCTGCCTGAAGAAGAGAGTCTACTCCTGGCTACCTTCAGATCAAGATGTAGAACTCTCACCTCCACCAGAACCATGAGTGCCTGATTGCTACCATGTTTCTTGCCATGATGACAATGGACTAAACCTCTAAAACTGTAAGCCAGCCCCAATGAAATGTTGTCCTTTCTAAGAGTTGCCTTGGTCACAGTGTCTCTTCATAGCAATGGAAAGTCTAACTAAGACAGTAATACCTTTTCAGTCTATGCCCATTTCTCTTTGTATAGACCCTAAGATTCCCCTTAAGAAAAAAAAATACACACCTTAGTAAATTTAATTCAACATAGGAAAAAAAACAAAGAGCAACCAAAAATATTTCAAAGTACCTCACACTGCAGAAGTTAAGAGGGTGGGAAATGTGAGCTGAGGAGGGTTTTGTGCATAGAGGGATGAGGTAGGTAGGGATGTCATGTGGCTTGGGCCAGGTGTTTAACCTTGGTGTGCCTCAGTTCCATCATCGGTAGAGAGAGACTAGCACTAGTCTTCACTTCATTAAAGAGAACCTATACTTGCTTAGTATTATGGTTTGTATACGCTGGGCCCTCAGAGTGGCACTATTAGAAGGTGTGGCCCTGTTGGAGGAGGTGTGGCCTTGTTGGAGGAGGTGTGTCACTGTGGGTGTGGGCTTTAAGATCCTCATCCTAGCTGCCTGGAGGCCAGTATTCTGCTAGCATCCTTCAAATGAAGATGTAGAACTCTCAGTTCCTCCTGCACCATGTCTGTCTTGGATGCCACCACGTTCCTATCTTGATGATAATGAACTGAACCTGTAAGCCAGCCCCAATTAAATATTGTCTTTTTAAGAGTTGTCTTGGTCATGGTGTCTGTTCACAGTAGTAAAACCCTAACTAAGACACTTAGTATTTTACCAAAAGATGCCTGTCATTTGTGTTGTACTGGAGATTTGTGTGTGGGATTTACAGAAGGAGGTCTTTTGGAAGAGAGCAGGTATGGGAGGCACAGGGGGTGAGTAGACTGTGTGGAGGGTGAGGGAGTACTATGTGTGCATGCAAACAATAGGAAGCTCCTGCAGTAGGGGAGGGGCACAGTGGGCATCTGCCACTTAGCCAGTAATGCCCAAGCTTCTTTCAAGTGTTGGAGCACAACAGTGAATCCCAAAGATGTTGCACCTAAGGTTGAAATGGAAGATAGGCTGGCCTAAGGGGGAACCAGAACATGAATCTAAAACTATATTTTAAGGCTCAGCAGGGCTGCACTGATGGCTTATGTGCAAAAGCAACATAAGACTGTCTAAGCATTTTTATAGGAAAAATAATTTGAGGGACGATAATAGATGTGCATGTTTTATATTCAACCTAAGTCTTATGAATCACAGCTCTTACATGCCGTGTGAAGACTGCATAGGCGTGTGACAGTAGTTTAAGGAAAATAACCCGAAAGCCTTCTCAGAGGTACTTGAGGAAATGCTAAGTTATCCATGATTTTATTAGTACCCCTTCCACATGCACGTACACCCCCCCCTCTCTCTCACTCACACACACACACACACACACACACACACACACCATTACACACCACTTACCATTGTGTAAAGATTTTAGAGAGGGTACTGACAGTGGCTACAGTGGACAGGGCGTTGTTGATCGGAAGGGAGTTGGGAAGCCTTGCGAAGTGGCTTTTCAAGTGAACTCCCAACTTGTTTTTTTATTCCCAACTTGTTCAGAGCATCAGTGCCACTGGGTACCAATGTCAATCTTTCCCACTTCTCTGGGGTATTACAGGCATAGTTTGGACTCCACAGGATACCCGTTGAGGTTTCTTCTGTTACCCAGAATAGAAATAAAGGCCCTGTATCTATAATATAGGGAACCACAGAGCAAAGAAGCAGGTCTGCAAGTCAGGAAAGGTCAGAGGCTAAAAGCCCCAGGCCACAAAGGTCCTGATCCTTTATTAGTCCTGTGCATCATGCACATTTTCTCTGCTGTTTGGAGGGCTCTTCTCCCACATGCTCTTTTGGTTCAGATGGTATAGCAGGGTTGAGAAAGTGGAGTAATGATATTCACTCTCTGTTCCTCCTTTGCCATTCCTTTCTTTACGTGTTAATCATTCCCCTTCTTTTTGGCAATGCCAGGGATTGAGGCAAGGGCCTCAGGCCTGTTAGACATGCCCCCTCTCCAACCTCACCTCCCTGCCACACAACGTGCTCCTCACTCCATCTGAGTTCCTACCAGTCCTTCCCTTCTACAGGCTCCTCTGTATCTGAGTAACTCTGAACCTGGGTGCCCACACCTCTACATCCCACCTTTGAGATCGGTCCACACAGGAATCTATTCAACCTTGATCCAAATTCCTGAGAACAGACAGCAGGGATTGCCCAGCAGGGACATCTGTGGACGTAGCTACATCAGTGTAATGAAGTAGCTCCCCTTCTTTAAAGCCTGTTGCACACAAAGGTTCTCCACAGTGTGGAGAACTTTATAGAAATCACCCAAGTTAATCCTCACGACAAACCTGTGAAGGAATAAGTATCCTGCCCCTAACAGCACCGCCTTTACGAACAAGACACAGGAGGGGTGAAGCTAACTCCACAAGGCTCTGAGGTCATGAAGGGTGTAGAACAGCTTTGAATCTGGAGTTGGACCATGGAAGGGCTGCTTCCCAGGGTCTCCTGATCTTTTATTCCTACATTTCTTTGATCCTTAGGTTAGGCTATTGTACACCTAGGGATAAATGTTAAAGATTCCTCACCTGGCCCTTCTGAGTCAGAGCTTCCTTGTTGTATGTAATATGAGAAGGTGTGGGCTGGACATCCTGGTTCAGTGACTTGCATTAAGCAAATAAAATTAGATTCTAACTAAGCAGCACTCAGAGAGATGAACCCCAAGTAAATTTCAAGTTGGGCATAGGACTCATTTTTCTTGCTGTACATACCAATATTCTCTCTCTTACTCTGCCTTTGATCTAGCCTACATCTCTATTGTACCTCAGCTCACCCCGATCCATGCAAAAATTCGTCTCTCAGCTTCAGGCGACAAACTGTGTGGGTGTGTGTACACATGCCCTCCTGCTGGAGGGTAGGGGAGGGTCTGAAGGAGCAGATGGAGATGCTGAATACAAAAAGCACAAGTGTGAGGTTGGAGGTGGACATGTGACAGCGGAGCAATGCCCAGGCTGAGCTGAATCTTCACTGGCAGAAAGCCCTAGACACAGTGAGCAGTTTGTTGGAAGGGGCTGGTAACAGGAGCCGAGTTCCAGAATTAGGAAGACCTTCCAGCTCCACATCTGGATAGTCCCGAGGCTTCGGGATGGTTGGCAAATATTCTCAGCAGTGTGTCCTTCTGCTCTGCTATTACCCTTTGGACTGCCTCTGCATCCTGCTGGGGCTGAGTCCTAGAGCAGTCAGAATCCCGGTCCTTAGGGCAAAAGCCTCCCTACTCCTCCATTCCCGGCAAGGCTGTTCTCTTTGGTTTTGTCTTTTGGAAATTAAGATTACTTTAGAGATCTTGCTAGAAGGATGAGCCATCCAGCTGGTGTCTACCTGTCTTGTAGCTGGTGTGTGGTCGGGAGCTGAGGAGGGGAGTGATGGTCAGTGGGACAGACATCCCTTGCTGTTTCCAGGGCAATGTGGAGGTCGAGGCTAAAGATCGCCTGATGAGTGTGTGGTTGGAGTGACAGTTCAACAGTTTGTTTGTTTGGTTTTTTTTTTTTTTTTTAGCTTGAAAAAAGGACAAAGGGGAAATGACAGGAGCATTTGTTGGGAATGGACCTGACCCCAGCACCAGAGTTCTGAGTGCCCAGAACTCCAGCTGCCCCCTCCCCGATTGGTCTTCTTAGACTGACTATCTCAGAAGTATAGAGGGAGGCCACTGCCAGCTGGAGGTGGGGTTTGGGGGTGTCTATGTGCACCTTCCCAGGTATAGGATGTGGGAATGGCAAACGTGGGTCTTTTGGTGGACAGGCAGGGGAGAAATCATTTCTGGTTTATCCATTCTGGCCATCAAGGCACCCACCTCCCACCTCTGTGCTAGATACATTGTGAATATCCAAACCTGAGAAGGTCAGAAGGAACTATTGCTCTCATTTCATAGAGAAAAAAGAGACTCAGAAAAAAAATTAGATGTTTCTTGCAAGCCACATTCAACAAGGAGAGAAATGTTTCACATTAGAAAAAAAGTTAAAAACAAAACAAACTTTTGGGTCTTTAGTTTGACCTTAACTTCTGACTCCTCTATTTACAGAATACATGGTCCCAGGCATGGAAGTCTTGGTTTCTTTACTTTTATAGTGAAGACAATATCTGTCTCATGGCATCTTTGTGAGGCTAGGAGATGCAGGATTGCTAGTTTGTAAGGCATTTCTCTCCACCTGTACGGGGGTGTGCAACCACCACACTGCCAACATGAAGATTACAACACTCTGTGCGAACTCTCAAGCACAATAGAATGTGACATTTCCCACTCTTTGGGGATGGGATTCTACCTATAGCAGCCATTTTCAGAGCCAGAGAGGATGACTGTAGCAGAACGAGAGAGGCGTGAACCCTGCAGAGGAGACCAGCCTGTTGATCCTGCACCCTGATGTCATCTTCCAAGCCCTGCCGAGCTCTCTGAAAGTGAGGATTCTACAACCCCTAATTTTCCTCTCTGCTCTGTTTAGCTTCCTTCCACAGCTCCCTTGCAATTTGGCTGCTTAAAGGAGGTTTGTTTGCAGAAGGCCACTGAATGGGCTGGTCCCACCTTCTCTGTTGCGGTCTGTCACTGGTCTGTCACCTGGTGACACTGTTACAGCCCCATTGCAGAATACTCCAGTGAGCTCTTACCAGCTGCCTCACAGTGTGCTGGTCCCACAGACAGGGCTCTGGGTTAGTGATTTTCATCCAGACTTGCAACATTAAACTGTCTATTTTGCTTTTAGGAACAAAGTTCTTAATTTAAGCCAAGAGCTGTGCTGCCAGTACAGAACTTTCCTTAGGGGTGTGTGAATGAAATCCCCCCAGAGAGCGAGTGTTTTCTTTCCTGCGTATTTCAGACGGTATCTGGCTTTGACACCCTAAAGGTGGCATGTGCTTATCCATCCCCACCGTCTCAAAGTGAATCCCTTAGGACAGAGGATGTCAGTCAAGGTTTCCAGCCTCAGATGGCACTTGACATGTTTGTACAGTAGTGTTGCTCCCAAAAATTACCCTCAGCTCTAATGTCAGCTAGCTTTCTGTTACTGTAGCAAGCAGCCATAACAATGAATTTATAGAGTGAAAAGGTTTATTTGGGCTCACAGGTTTCAAGGCTTTAGGTTATGACTAGGTAGGTCTGTGACTTTAAAGCTTCTGTTAGTGAGAACCAAACCTCATGGTAAGAACAGCGTGTAAAACAAACTGCCTATCAGAAGAAGAGACCAAGATCCCACAAGCTTTTCCGAGTGTACATTCTAAGTCAACCAAATGTCTCTAACTAGGCTCTAACAAAGTTTCCACCACCTGTTAATAACACCGAGCTGGGGACCAAGCCTTTAACTCTTTGGGGGAACCCAAAGATCTCATATAACCTCCATAGCATAGGTAGGTTGTCCCGATGGAGCAGAGCGGCTCAGAGAGGTTGAGCAACTTACACAGCAGGCAGGAAGTAGGGGGTGCCCCTCTTGAGAGCTTTGGTTTGGAGTTTCATATGTTTCATTGTTCAAGTGCAGATCCTGTCTCCTTGCCTGAAATGGTTTGATCAACAATTGAACTGGGAAGCCAGAGAACTGTTATTTATTAAACCTGTCATTTGAGAGTCCTCAGGTGATCCTGGCTTTGGGCAATGAGAAGGACCCAGTGTTTTTTAAGAATGAGCTAAGCAGGAGTGTGTGATGGGTTAGGGACATAAATGTACATGATTTGGGGTTCTGTAAATAAAAGCCTGTATCCTGGTACTCTATGTCCAGAACCATCCTACACCTAACATGGGGCACTTGTAAAAACGCATCCAGATGGTAATGCTGACCCCATGGCCCAGGACTGGAGAGACCTCCCTTGTCAGGGAAGCCATTCATCACCACTCAACCCACTGGATTCCAAAGCATACATCACAGATGCAGCTGGGATTCAGGAAGCTGCTGCCACCCTAGTGTTACCACCTTAAAGGGCTGAGAGCTTCAGGCAGATGTTGAGGCGTCACTGCCAAACATTCCTGATGGTTCCCTCAGGATCGAGTTCTCATCTAGTGGCATCGCTGCAAGGATACCTGGGAAATGAGGCTTTTGATTGGCTGTTTTCCAGCCTCAGTATAAAATGAAGGAGCAGGTCAGAGGAATAAGAGGTGGATGGTAGAGCAAGCTGCAGCAGTTCCTACTGGGGAGAAGAGAGAAGGTGTCTCTCAGCAATAACCAGCAGACATTGAATTTTGAAGCTAGATATTTAAAAAGAATTTATTAGCAGAGCAGTGACCCCTGATCCATGTGTGTGTGCTCACAGGCTTTACACTGGCACTGTGTCTCTCAAGAATCATTCAAGTATTTCATTGTAGAGTTGAGAATTTGTATCCCGTGAAGCTCTCGCAGTTGGGCAGCAAACCTGTGGTAAGTCAGGATGCAAAATCCAGGTTAATATATGTCACATTTCACAGCTGTCTTCTGCAGATGGAAGCTGGCCACAGACATGGGCCAGATCACTGGAGGGAAAGGGAAAGTGACAGTGGCACTGGAGAGCCCTAAAGATCAGAGAGAGTGGTGGTCTTTGGGGGAACCTACACAATACTGGGAACACTCAGTGTTAGATGTGACAGGCCGGTCAGATGAAGCTGTGCTCTTAGGAAACCCCTCCAACCCATGCCAGCAGGATGCCACTTTGAACTCATCCTAGCTAATGGGTTTCCCTTTTTGTAGAAGAAAGGTTTTCTCTTTTTCTTCCACTTGATCAATCAGAGAGAACTTGAAAGTGCTTTCAGCGTCATCCAAGTCAGCCTTCTCATTTTCCAGGGGGAGGAAAGAGGTGTGGAGCTGTAAAGCAGGAGCCATGTTCAACCCCATCCTTAGGGTCTCCCCTACTTCTATGCAATGGATCATGGTACAGCTATTGGGAAACACCCTGAAACATACACTGTGGGCTGATTGAGCATATAATAGGTCCAGGACAGGAAGCAGAGGTAAATGAGAACCAATGAGCAGAGTTCAAGACCAAGTCTCTTGCTCTGGCTTGCTGTCTGGCTTCAGACATGCTGTTCTGCAGCCTTGTTTCTTCACCAGGAGACTGTTACTGGCACTGAACAGTCCTCCATTTTCTTAGAGCCAAGTCAATTAACAAACCAGCCAGTCAATCAGCAAAAAAATAGAAGTCTGGTCCAGAGAAGTAAAGATAAAGACGAGACACTAAGCACGGTGGTGCATAACCATGATCTCAGTTTTGGTGAGGCAAGGCAGGGAGATTGCAATCAACCTAAGCTATAAAGCAAGTTCTAGGCCAATTAGTGAAGAAAAGAAAGAATGAAGGGAGGGAGGAAGGGAAAGTGGGAGAGAGAAGTAGGAGAGACCGAGATATTGAGAAAGAGGGAGGGCAAAGAAGCGATGGGACAGAGACATATAGAGAGGCAGAGATTGGATATTAAATGTCCTTCAAAGGTCCATATGCTGAGGCCTTGGTTCCAGTCTATGGCACTGTCAGAAGATGACAGAAGCTTTAGTAAGCTGGGCCTAATGGGGGGACTTTAGGTCACTGGGGTGTTCTCAAAAGGGAGTTGAGGAATTCTGTCCCTTCTTGTATCTTTCTTGGCTTCTTTGTCACCATGATGTGAATGGCTCCCCTCTGTGGCATGCAACTGCCATGAGGCACAGCTCTGCTACAGGCCCAAAGACACACATAAGCAGAGGCTGAAGCCCCTGAGACCATCAGCCGAAACAAGTCTTTCTTTAAATGGATATTTTTGTCACAGTTACAGAAAACTCAATATCAGAGGGAGAAGAAGAGATGTGATTGGTCGTGTGAGAGAAAGGAGAAATTAAAATTGAGCCGGTTGAAGGGGGATGGATGACCAGACGGTGACTATGTGCCTGGGACCAAACCCTGTTAAAGGCATTTCCTTTCTCAGGCTGTGGTTCTTTCCCCCATAGGACCCTTCTTCTAGAAACACAGCTCATGGTGACCCAGAGAGACCTGCACACAAGGCAGGAGTTACCTCCATGGGGTTCCTCCCACAGTACTTGGCTTGCCTCACCCTTTCTGAGTTGTGACCATCACTTGGGTGGCCTGGCTCAGTGGTGACAACAGACCTGGGCTCAGCAGTGCACAGCTTCCCCAGAGCGATGCCTGCATTCAGCTGTACGGCTGTCTCCTGTGAGTCCCTGCCTGCCAGCTTCAGCAGCACCCTCACTATGTCTGTCTTCAGCAAAGAAGAGGCTGCACGGGGCACTTCCATGCAGTTGCCAAGGCAGAGGGCCGCATTGCCCACCAGAACTTCATCCTCCGAGGCAAGCAGCATTATCAAAACATCGAACTCTGCAGGAAAACATGGGCAAAGGGAGCAACTTCAACAGTCAAGCTGAAGAGGCTGACAAGAGGGCACAAGAAGCTGAAGGGGTGGATGGCAAACTTCTCCAGAAACTCCAGGAAATATGGGCTCTCTCCCTGTTGCTTTGTACTGTGGTATAAATTGCTTTGTGTAGCTGGACATGATGGATTAATCTCAGCACCCAGGAGGCAGAGACAGGTGAATTTGTGTGAATTTGAGGTCAGTCTGATCTACATAACAAGTTATAGATCAGCTAGAGCTACATCTGAGACTGTGGTAGTTTGGATAGGAATGGCCCCCATAGACTCATGTGTGTGAATGCTTGGCCTATAGGGGGTGGATCTATTAGAAGGTATGGCCTTGCTGGAGAAGATGTGGTTTTGTTGGAGGAACTGTGTTGCCATGGGGGTGGGCAATCTGTTGCCTGCAGATTGAGATTTAGAACTCTCAGCTAGGACTCCAGCACCATGTCTGCTTGAACCTTGCCATGTTTTCCTCCATGATAATAATGGACTAAACCTCTGAAAACTGTAAGCCAGTCCAGTTACATGTTTTCCTTAATAAGAGTTGCTGTGGTCATGGTGTCTCTTCATAACAATGAAACCCCAAGACAGAAACTTTGTCTTTAGAATGGTTGTGTCAGAAAAGTCTGTTTTCAAGACCCCTTCCCCCACTCTACATCACCTGCTAGTCTGAGTGAGAGGCTTGTGCCTTTTCGGAAGGAAGACTCCTGCCCTCTGTGGGCGCCATCCAGTCAGTCAGTGTGTGAGGAGGGGATGTGAAGAACACTAGGAATCTTGCCCTGCTTGGATGCCCCTCCCATGAATAGCTACAGTGTATTTAGGACTTAAGTTAGATTGTGGGAGAATGAGAGCATTCTTTGTTCACACGGTAACTCTGCAGACTTCACATCTATCTTATGAATGGAGTGACATCCAGCACTCTTCAGGTTAACTCTACAAAGCAATCTTAATGAATTACGTTGGCCTCAATACTGAAATTCCCTTTGTTCTCTTATGGTTGAAGGTTCTTTGTTTTCCCCCTCCACCCAAGAAAGGGGAGAGCAGGTGTTAGGACAGTTCCAGCATCACTATAGAAACAAGTCCAGGTTAGCTTTGGGGGTGGGGGATGTTGTCCAGCTTCTGCCCTGTGATCTTTGAGCTGCCTGGCATTTTACCAAAGCACAGACCGAAGGCCAAGGAAACACTTCGTGATGGGAGGCGAACTGACATTCTGTTGTTGCAACACTACATGGGAGGGAGCCATGCTGTCTAGGTCTCTCCCTCCTCCTCAGCCTTCATTCTCTCTGCAGCTCCCAGGGTGGATCCTCCTCTGAGGCCTGGGCTCCCATAATGAAACCGTCACTTACTTTTATCAAGTCTCATTACTTCTTCCCGAGCTGCTTGATAGCTGTTTGTGCAGATAGCCAGTGTCTTTATGGCATAACGTGATGCAGTCTGGCCTCCCATCTAGGTTGCAAAATCAGAAAAGTAAGATCAAGGGCCTAACCATTCTCTTCTAGATACCTCAGTGATCATAATAGTGCCAGGGGCCTCTGTGGCATCTGTAAAAGGATTAGATGAAGCGTGGCATGTGCTTCATAGGTGAGCAAGGATGGAGGGTCACTTTTACCCACCTGTCCGCCTAGCTCAGGCCCAGGGTAGGAACATAGGCCTGTCGGTGGTATACCTGGCACCACTGAAAGGCTTTATTAGAGACTGGATTAGACAATAGTGATGCTGTTCAGTAGCTGATGTTTTCCCAAGAGGAAGCAAATGCCAGTCCCTGCCCTCCATCCTTTGGCTTTGGAGAATAAGGGTTGACAATCTCTGTGAAGAATCACCAACTGAAATCATTATAAGATGTAACAATTATGTAAGCATATCCAATAATATTGGGGTCTTTAGGATCTATGTGTACACGTGTGGATGCATCTAGCAGTCTCTGGCATAGTGCCAAAGCTGTAGGGATAATGACAGGCACTGACCAAGTGTCAGACTTAACTGAGACCTTTCATCCTGCCCCTGTGTCATCTGCCCTGCCTAGAAGCATCTTCCCCAGCTTGAGCCTGCTTCCTGCCTTGGTTAGCAGAACCACTGCAGTAGTAACATGAGCAAGTGGGCCTTGTAGCACATGTGTGGGACCTAGAGGCAATCTAGAGCCTGATAATTCCCTGTGCCTTTCCAGGTGACTCTAATTCCTCACTTGGATTCATCGAACCTATTTCATGAGGGAAATTCCAACACCCTCTAGTCACTCTGCAGCATCCAAAGCTCACAAATGGAGTTACAAGTGGTCCACTCTGGATAAGGACAGAAAGTACCAGAAATCCATGAACAAAATAATTGCCTTAAGGGACCTTGCCAAAAGCTGTTCAATACATCTTGTTCAAGGACAGAGGCTGCACGTTTCAAGCCAGGTTTGGAGGGCAAGCAGTTTTTACCACTGTAGCCAAAGAACAATTTGCTTATTCATTCAAGGGTCTTTGTCTCTGCTCGGGGTACTATCAAGGTAGACAGATGGAAGACTTGGATCTCTATTCAGGCAGAGATGACATCTTAACCAAACAGCCTACCTTCTTCCTGCCCTCTGAGTTGAACAGGTGATCTTGGTACAGTTAAGAAGTTGTGAGTAGTGCTGATACTTTACCCTCAGGAATTTAATCATTTTCTTGACCACTCCTGCTGTCAGAGCCTCCTCCACAATGGTCTGAGAAGAAGAAAGGGTCCGACTCAGAACACCTGCTGCTCTCTGAGGGGACACAAAGAGGATGCTTAGATATCACGTCCAGAAACACTGGCAACTTTCAAAGTTAATGAGGGGGAGTTTTGAAGGTAAAAGCAATCATTAGTATTGGGAGCAAAATTTACTCCTTTATTTTTAAATGATATAATAGGCAAAGAACACATAGAGAACATAGTTCTTTTTAATAAACCTGACAGACAGGCAGCTCAAAGGGCTGAAAATAATGCCTCCTGGCACAGAGGTTCAGTGTAGTTCAGCTTTACACAGGGCTCAACCCTGAAAGTCAGTCCTTCCTGGGTGCCTCCCAGACCTCAGCATCAGCAGGGTCCTCATTAGAGGACACTCTACTTCTAGGACCGACTGTGGAGGTCTCAATTTTCGTTTATCTTTATCTTTCCATATCTCTGTCTTTTGGTTCGACTTTCTGGGAGATTTCATTTGCTTTACTTCCCAGCTTTCATTTCATTTAAAAAAGTTTTTAGAATTATAATTATTTATGATTTTTGGTGTGTCTGTGTATGCGTGAGAAGAGCATGTATGTTTGTGTGTGAGTGTGTGTGTATGTGTGTGAATGCGTATGTGAGTATGTCAGTGTGTGTATGTGTGTCAGTGTGTGTATGTGATTGAGAGTGTGTGAGTGTGTCTGTGTGTTAGAGTGTGTGTGTGTGAATGTGTGAGTGTATGTGTGTGTGAATGTGTGTGAATGTGTGTGTGTGTATGTGTGTGTGAATGTGTGTGTGGGGGGAGGGGCATGTGCCACAATGCTCAGGTGGATGACAGGTCAGAGGACAACATGAGAAGGTCTGAAGTCAATCTCTCTGCCTGAAGGTCTTAAAAGATTGTATTCTGACACCTGTCCTGGATGTCACCTTGTCTGGATAGATGTTAGGTCCTGCAGTGATACAGTAGGTGAAGAGTGCATCCTTGAGTGACAGCCAACGGCCTCCTGAATTGTGTTAACTTCTTCATGTCCTCTGTCCTGACCACAGGACCATCTTTGTTTTCATAGCCAAGTGTCGGAAGCAGAGTTCAGAAAGTCATTCTAGCACATGTCTCCAAAGGATCTCTTGAAATAGCATAAATGAGGTAGGTTGCATTGCATCAGCTCATTCAAGTCTAGACTGAATAGTCAAGAGATTCTTAATTTGGGTTCCTGGACTCTACAAGGCTCACATGTATATGTGGAGGGGTCACCAAATTCTCTCAGATTAAAGGCAAAGTTTGGCATTTGTGTGTTTGTGGGCATCATTTTGAAGAGTCTACCCACATGGTACCTCAGAGTTAATGAGATTTCAAAGACAGTGACTACAAACAGGACAAGGTCTACTGACATGACAATAGTTCTAGGACAGGAAACCTTTAGCCCACTTTTTGGAGAAACTTACTGTTAAGATTCCTCCATCTTGGCTGTTCAGCAGACACAAGCACTTACGGCTCATCTTCACAGCCCACATCTACAAACATGGGAACATGGGAAAAGTAACTTTAAAGCCCTGACAGTTAGAATCCCCTGTAGAGTATTTTTCAAGCAAACAGAACCACAACACCCATGTCTACATCCACAAGGGTTTATTTTATTGCTCCCACATCTGTCTCCTCTAGTTCTGGACTAGCAGGGGACATCTTATTTGACTCTTTAAATGCAGCCTTTGGTAAGCTCGGCATGTTCTGTGCATGTGGACAGCTTTCTGAATGAACACAAGAGTGACTCTTGCCCTCATCAAAGTGGCAGCATATCCCTCCATCTCTCCATCTCTCCTCGCTGCTAATGTTCAGGACCGCATGCCTCTGGTCACCTTATGAATATGTGAACAAATCAAGTAACTTGATATGGGCAGTCCGTCCCAGGAATCTAGGGAGGGTGTCAAGAGCATTTTACCTCAGGGAGGAGGGGGACCTCAAGACACAAGTTCATGATGAGTCCTAGCAGGGCATAGGTGACCTCTCTGAACAGGTCCATGTCCTCCTCACACTTGACCTGGAAACAAAACAAGATAATCATCTTGCTACCTTGAAGCTTCTCACGGTCATCTTGTCCCTTAGATGACTATCTTGAGAGATCCACACTCCTTATATTGTCAGTATCACGGACTTGGATGATGGTAGAGGTACAGACACCAGTTTTAGGAATTGGCATTAGCATAGCAATAGAAGGTGTCTCGAGTACCTTGGCTATGGCATTCTGGCTTAGCAGGCCCTGGGTTTGCACTGAAATCTGGGCTGTGGAAATGAATGATCAGCTCCATCAGAAAAACCTCCACATCTCTCTAGGTCAGGGAGACTTGATCTAGAGGACTTTAGAGGTCACCATCCCACCACACCTATAGCTATAGTAGGGATAGGCCAATGGGGCCCTAGAAACAGAATTATTTTTAGGAGCTAGTGCCCCCCAAGAGGACAGGAAACCAACTTTGGATAGAAAGGCTGTGATACCAGGAGGTCCAAGCAGGCATTTCCAAATTCTTCATGGGCTATCATATGTCTTCTGGCAGTAGGCTCAGCACTGATGTTTCCCATCAGAGCAATGCATTGGTAGAAGGCTGAGGTGCTGGTTAACTTGGGCTCTCGTTTCTACAAGTGGATTCAGAGATGTCTCAGACAGCAGACAAACAATGCCATAGGATTTTCTAGAAATATCTCTTGCTCACCAAAAGGCTAGGAGCTAGGCAGCTAGCTTAATGTTACACAGTGACATCAATGAAATCACCCTGGTAACAGGATGGAGTCATACACTTGGCTGCTCCACCAAACCAGCTTCAAAATGTTGGGATGTGGGATGTAGGAATGCTCCTCCACAGCAGACTTAGCACACTCTCCAGGGAGAGCCCTTGCTCCGTCCCTAACATTGCTACCCTTGTCTTGATTGAGGTGATTTCCACCCAGGGGACAAAGCCACACCCTATCCTGAAGACACTACTTTGTGCTAGGAGGACTCTGATGGAGAGAGACTCTTTCTCCCTACTGTCAAGGAAAATGCAATCCACATGCAGTGTGTCCCCTGCGCTGTCCATAAGCCACTGCTATCTATGCTGTCTGCAGTTGTTTTATAACTGGGAACTGTGTAAATTCCAGCTGTGAACAAATGACTAATCAAGCTGAGGGACAACAAGGGTGCTGGGATGTAAATTGTGTTTCAACAGCTCTGTCCTGGAAAGAAGTATCTGCCATAGAGGAGAGACTTGGGGGTTTGCTCACCAGAGCACCTGTGAGAGCAGGGAGGACATCTGGAAGTTTGGCCTGGAACCAGACTTGGAATCTGTTGAGAGAACATCAGCCAGGATACTTTTGAAATGACACACACTATGCCAGGAGGCTGGCATCTCAGGTGATACCTCAGTGAGCTATGGACAGGACCTATGTGACTTAGGGTAAGCATTCACAACACATTCTGTGTGCCTAAAATGAAAAGCCACTGGGTCTGTCACATGACTTTAATTTTCCTAAGCCTAGGGAATAATCTTTGATATTAAGACAACAGGTCTCAGATGAGGGCTCTTGTCCAGAGAAGTTGCTGGAATTCCCTAGCTTCTGTTGAGTTAACTGCATCCACTCCTTGCTTTGGGTTTGTGTGTCCCTTAGGCCCAGGGCATGTGGGAAATTGTGAACACATGTTCACTTGTCACAGCCTCAGGGATGTTCAGTCGTTACAGCTTTGGAGAAGGCCCAGACACACAGCACCATACGTTGGTGCAGCATTCCATGCTCCCAACCTACCCCAGCTGACTCACCTGTGAGCATGGTAGCTCTCTCTTCCATGGCTATATCCAGGCAAGACTCACAATGTGTTAAATGAACATTTTAAATGCTCATAGGAAATGACTTAAGAATTTGTAACTATTCCAAAATCTAGGATTTTTACCATCTCCCCACCCCCAGCTGCTAAAAACAAAACACAAGGCAGGAAGAAGAGATAGCTGCTCAGTATCACTGGCCACCCAAGAGGAGACAACATTTCCTGGTTCTTTCTCTGCTTGCTCACCCATAGTCATTCAATACAGGTTTGCCAGCAGTTACTATGCACCAGGGCAGGCACTGACCAAGTGGCAGGAAGCTTCCCTGAGCCACAGCTGATATGCTTACTGCAAGAAGCAGTGTTTTCAGTAGTCATCCTCCCGGTGTCTACATGAGATTGGCCCCAGGAACCTATGAATACCAAGCTGTGCAGATGCTCAAGTCCCTTAGATAGAACGGCATAATATTTGCATACGATCTATGTATAACCTCTTTGAGCCATCGCTCATCATGTGTAGCTACGGTACGGAAGCAATGTAAGTGCTATGTAAAAACCCAGCATATGTATTGTTTAGGAAACAATCATGAAAAGAGTCTGTCCATGTTCGGTATTGAAAGTTTTACAAGTACTCTTGATCCGTGCTTGATTGAACCCACAGATGCAGAACTAATAGAACCAAGTGGTAACTGTGTGTTATGGCTTCCAAGCTCACTGAGGGCTAAGTCACTTTCCACCTGGAGGGACTAGGATGAGAGTGGATGGCCACAGTCTCCTTACTCAGCCAGTCTTATAATACTCATGTGGAGATTAGTCTTGCTTCTGTAGATGCTACCATTTTTCAAAGACCACACAGCTTAACACAGGCTAAAGAACTGTCAGATTATACAAACATAACAATTACCTTTCTTCTAGAGCCAAGTCTGTAAGTAGTCCAATGGCTGCATTGGCCTTCTTATCTGAGAAGTCAAGAAATGACAGCAATGCTTCACAAAGTCTGCAAAGAGCCATTAAAAACACAAACCTCAGAATAGGATGTCTTCGGACCCTCAGCATCTCTAATAAGGTGCCCTTGTAAGGAGCCCAGCCCAGTCTCAGCATCTGGGAAAGAAGAGTTGAAAGGATGCATCCACCATGGTCACCCAGGACCTGTAGACACCATCCTTCTGGGATGGTTCCAGCACTCCATGTAAATCTCCAGGTGGATAAATAGTTTTAATGTAAGTTCACTAATTAATCAAACACCAGCTTGGAAGGAGATTCTGGTGTTCTGCCCTATGGCTGTGTCTCACTTGAGTCATTAACTTGGACGACATCTGAATGGCACACTTCCTAATCTACTCATAACTAAAGTGGGAGGCCCCCTAATAAGACAGATGATGGAATAAATATTTAACAAGATCTTGACAGGCTGCTGAATATAGCAGATAGATTTAATAGGGTTAGAGTCCTCTACTGAGAGCTGGAGATTGTAGGTGAGGAACAGAGCTGGGAGACTCACTTTGGTTACTGATTTATACAGAAAACTTTCAAAGGTTTTGAGCTGATCATAAACAGAGTCTGGGCAAACAGTCCAGTTCAGCTGACAGAAAAAGCTATGCAACCACAAACTGCCCAAAGAGGACTTCCTGTCAGCACACCAGAGCTCAAAGTGATGAGTCCCCTCCAGCAAACTGAGCATCGCTGGCATGCTGTGTGCAGTGCTTAGCACCTAGCTCCTGGTCTACAGTGGCACATGTACAAATAATGAAGGAAAGCATTAGGAACATGCTAGAATAGATTCATGCTAAGGGCTTCCTGGCAGGATGTGTTGGGGGATAAAGATGAAAGGGCTTCAACAATATGTGTCATCTAAGCTGCATCTTCCGAGAACACTGATGCTTATTATCATTTATCCATTCATCTAATTGGGCTAAACTACCACTGACTACTGTTCAGGCGATGAGGTTGGTTCTAGGAACACAAAGATGGAGCAAGACACTATTTTGGCATAGGGGAGCTTGCAGGCCAGCATCAGGCACATGGAGACAGGGCACATCAGACAGAACACCCTGAGGTACTCTCAGACTGTGAGACATCTTTGGGACACTTATCAGCTCCTTCCCATTAGTGTTAGGGTGCAAGAGGGAGGCTTGAGAACTAGACAGAGCTCAGTTCGCGATGGGCCTTCTAGAATCTTATAATAACTTTGGATGTAACTCCCAAGGTCCACCTTCTCCCACGTGTGGTGACTTTCTGAGGTGGCAGTAGGGTGGTGTGCAGACTACTCTGAAGCCCCAAATCTCTGGAAGACTGCACTTTAACCAGGCCCCAGGTGACTCTCATGAGTTAGTCTTAAAGGGCAATGGAGAGTCACTTTAGAATTTTAAGTAGGAAAACAGGACCACTGTGCATTTTAGAAACATCTTTTTGCTGGTTTAAAGGAGGCCACAATGGAGGACATAGGACACAGGGAGAGACAGAAAATCCCACCAGGGAGATGTGTGGTTGTCCTGACAATAAAGGTCATGGGACTGGGCTGAGGCAGTGGCAGGATAAGAGGCACTATTAAACAGGAGAAGTTATGACAAAGACTGAGAGGGAATGATGAGGATCGGAGGAGGAGCATGGCTAGGGAGACCCAGGAGATGCTAATGAGCAAGGACTGACAAGCTATGGTCTTATGACTCTAGTGAGGGTGGTAAAAGTCAACTCTAGAATTCTGACTTAGCAACTGGATGGTTAGATGCTCTATGCTAAAACAGAAAATTCAGGTGAAAAAGATGGGCCCAAAAGAATCATATTTTATTTGTTATGCTATTCACAGGCAAGTAGGCAGGATCTAGCAACAGAAGTGTGTTGTTATCCAATCTTTAAGATATAGACTCTGTCTCTTAAAGTCACAGTCAAGAAAAGAGCTAGCATAGGATCCTGGAGTTCCTGGTTTGGAGGATGGCACAAGGGGGAAGGGGTTAGTACAGGAACCCAAGAAGGAAAAGCTATGACGGAGGGGGAGGGACAGGATGGGTAATATCAACAGCCATGATACGAAGTTTGAGAAGGCTCTAATCAAGAGGATCAGATGCTTAAGGGCAGTGGAGTGACAGCAAGATGGGAAAAGAACTTATGGATTGGATATCTGAGAGTGTAGCAGGTACTCCTTTTAAGGTATCGAATCTGTTCAGCAAATTGTTCTGGGAAGGGCTGAATCACCTGAGAATTGGCAGAGGAAGTTGGATACTTGAGTTAGAAAAGCTTAGGATGGGGCCCATAATGCTGGGAAGAGGCAGGATTTGATGCTCTTTTCAGACCCTTCATATTCTGGGCTGACCTTGGGGCAGTCATGGGATAGGCCATGGGATAGGCAACATAGTCCTGGTAGCTCTGGCAATAGATGGGTTACCTGGGGAGGTGGGGGGGTGACTCACTAACTAGCTGGGAAGACCTCCTGTCTGTTGAGCTGTCCTATTGCTTAGGCCAAATCTAATGGAGACAGTGAAAATGTTGGCCCTTCCCCAGAGTGGAGCATGCATGGATTGGGTTGGGCATGATGGATGGGATGGGGCTACGTGATGTCTAAAGCTCAGGTGTCTCCAAGCTTCTGCATATCCTTGACTTCTTAAGGAGTGTACTCCAGTACTCATCCATCAGAAATAATTTGCTTTGGAGTTAGTCCAGATTCCTCCTCCACCAATTTAGCAGTTTTCTTGGTTTTGATGATGAATGCTAATATACCTGAATAGCAACAAGGACAGACCACAGTCAGGGTCACCCAAGGACAGACAACAGCCAGGGTCATTCTGGTTTAGCCTTAGTAGGCATAAGCAGTAAGCTTCCTCACCCCATGATGAAACACTTCTCCTAACTGCTCTCATTACCCACGGAGGACAGTGTGTCCCTTTCACCTCATCTTGCCCTAAGGTACATTTTCTGCTCTCTTGACAAGCTGTTGTCCCAGTGGATGAACCAGAGTTCAGAGAATGGGCTCATGGAGCTCACCTTTTCACTACTTACTGTTCCCGTTTAAGACTCTGAACAATCTACCCTAAAGAGAGAAAAATTATCATTAAAGCATTATTAGGTTCTCAAACAAGTATCAGATAGGGATGCCCGGTGGCTCTTTACTATGGTAGCAGTTGTCAGCTGGCCAGCCTCACAGTCACTATGTCCCCATTCCAATTTGCCTGACTCTGCAACAGAAGCCTACACAATGTTCCTGGGTAGTTCAGGACACAAGTCTACCAAAGAGAAGTAAGCAGTGGCTTTTCTTTAAAAAGGGGAGATCCAGTGGGAGCTAAGCTGTGTAAAAACACAGACATGAGGCTTGGCATCCCACCCAGGGATAAGAAAAGGGAAAGGGAAAGACCATGCTCTTAACCTTGGAGTCTCCAAGCTAACTGTTGTTGTGCTTAGTCTTTTATTTTTTAAAAAACTAAGGACGATAGGCCAGGCTCTGTTTCGCTTAAGCTCCTTTTAGTCAAATTGTTTTCATAAGACAGGAGAAAAAGATCTAAACTGACATAGATAAACCTCTGGGGGTCTGTTTGTTTGTTTGTTTGTGGAGGGAAGAGGGTGGTGTATTGAGGACTGAGCCCTAAATATGAACTAGGCAAGGGCTCTACCATAAAGCCATATGCCTAGTCTATCAAAATTCTTTTGCAATATAAAGAATTTATGTGTATATAAATATAAACGGTATTCTTAGAGGCTAGGGAAGGGATCAGATCTGCAGCTAGAGCTGCGGCTGGCAGGCGCTGAGAACTGAACCTAGGTCTCCGGGAAGAGTAGTGCATGCTCTTAGCTGCCAAGTCAGCTCTCCAGCTCCCTACCATCTCTCTTCAGGGCCGTTCCAAGTGTGCAGTACAGACAAGGCAATGTACCTTTCCCAGGCCAAAAACAGATAAAAACACATAGGAGGGTTAAGCACTGGACTGTGTGAATCTTAAATCCCACTGCTTTCTACAAAGTGGGAGACCTGTTCTGGCCAGTTCACAACATCTGGGGAGGAAGGTAACCTGCATGCCTCTATGAGGCATGCAACCCTCTGTCCTGCTTCAAACCACCTCACTCCTGCTCAGAGAACCAATTATACCTCTTTCCTACTTGGCTGAAGATGAACAAGGCAGACTATTGGGGCTGAAGGCAATGAGCTGAGGTCTCCTTGCCAATACAAGAGTACTCAAGACTGTATGGATCAAGGTGAGCCACGACCCCCACTGATCTCCAAGATGCTGGAGAAGTTCAGGTTGGGACTGTGGCAATTCAAAGATAATTTAGGGCAAACGTCATAAAACAACTACAGCTATAGCTGCTCAGAGACAAAAAATGGTTTCAGAGGAAATCACAGGTGGCAAAGGGGTTGAGTTGATGGCCTCAGAGTCACCTGAAATGTCCACTTGCTTTTGGAGACCATCACTAGCAACCCACCTGCCTGGTGGGCAGAGTTTCAGGGTTGCCAAGGCCTTTTGTGGAAGGTACTGGGACTATGACTGAATGGGAACAGGGAGAAGGAGACTACCCTGTCCTTGGCACACAGTGAATTCCTCACCACATGGATAGGTGAGAGGGGCTCAGCCTGGTCCAGCGAGATCTGGCTCCGTTTCTTACAGAGGACAGAGAATGGGGGCTGGGCTCCAAAGAGCAAGAACCAGGGAACAGCTGGACTATGTGGCCTTGTTATTTGGTGTGCCTTCTCCTGCCTACTCTGTGGAGAGGGTGGCAACATGCACTTATGCTACCACAGGAGATAAAATGAGATGGTAGTGAAGAAATCTGGCAGATTAACTTCTGTTCTGAAGTTATGTGTGACATGTTTGCAAAGCAGGCCACAGGAAATGCTGTTTCTTCCAGTTTAAACCGTATGAAATAGCTGACATTCAACTTTTCTGATCTAAAAAAAATGGCATGGCAATTTCATGTGGTCATATTTATAACCAGAAAACAAGTAAACAATGTAACTAAAAATAAATAAAATAGGAGCTGAGAGAGAGCTCAGTCAGTAACAGTGCTTGGGATACAAACCCGAGGGTTGAGGGTGAGCTGCAGCACCCCACAAAATGGATCATGGTGGCACACACTTGTGATCCCAGCACTGGGGAAGCAGAGACTGATCACTGGTGGTTATTAGCTGGCCTGCTTTGTATAAACAGGGATCCCTGGTCCTAATGACAGCAACATATCTTGATAAACAAGATGGATGGCTCTTGAGGAACAACCTCTGAGGTTGACCTCTGACCTCCACAAGCGTGTGTGCATATAAATGTGCACCTTTACACACAAGTGCACTCAGGTACACATTTACACCTGTCTTGTGCATGCACTTGCATGCACACACACACACACACACACCTGTACTTATATACATATATATTAATACATAATCTGTCCTTATACACTAAATAAATAAATAATAAACAAGTTTTAAAGCACAGACTCTTTTAAAACATTTAGAGAGTCACTGCGGTTCAGATAAGCTGCGGTGTAGGTAAGTCAGGCACACACTATCCCAATCGGTCTCTATCTCAGAGAGCGCCTCATGAAAAGCATTTGTTTGACTAATTGATACCCTACCTTTCAGAAATGGCTTAAGGACATGAAAAACCACCAATATTGCATCAATTAGAAAAGCAGATGAAAAGCAAGGGGAGAGACAGGGTGGAGCTGGGCCTGAGTCTAACAGCGAAGAAGTAAGTGGTCCATTTCCAGGCTGGGTTCTCTGCCTATGGAAACGCTGCCTCTGGCAGGTTCAAGGATCTCTATTTGTGTAGAATTAAACCTAGGTGTGGTTCTGTGCTCAGCCAGGAGTTAGTCTGAGAACCTTTTTGATAGGGTTCCCCTCAAAGGCTCCTTCTGTTGTTGTCTTTCATGAAGGCTCATGACAATCTGATGGCAATTAGACACCAAAGACAGGAGGAGGGATGGGTGGCTTGATCTTGTCTACTTCATGGTGACCTCAGAGTCATCAGGAAGATCCCACCATCAAAGGCTTACCGGGTCATGTCAAGGTGCTTGATCACTTGGTTCCGGCCATTCTCCGTCTGGGTGAGCTGCAGCAGTAGAGCCAGGCTCTGCTGTTGAATCACCAGGATTCTGCAGGTCATGAAGGAAGGCAGCAGCCTGGCCATATCAGGGTGGGTCACAAGCAGGTGCTGGTTCTCCTCTGAAGAACACAGGTATTAGTGGCCTCGAGCTGCCATGATGGCATTTAAGCCAGTTCTGTCACCCACTACTCAAAAGAGTGGCTGGCTCTTACATTTGTCGTGAAGGATAATGATACCCATAAGAACTGGACTCCAGGGCCAACCTTCCGTGTCCGAATAAGTGGAATGAAGACCTTTGCTGATAATTCTGAGGTCCTCAGCTTGACATTGACCTACCTGTTAAGGGTTTTGGTGCTAGACAGAGACTGGCTCCTGTAGATTAGCTACACTGTTACCATTATTATAAAAGCTTTCTCAATGGGGGGACATGGAATGGGATAAAGGAAAAGTATTTGGTTTAACCAGACAGCAGAGCATCTCCAGACACTGGCCCGAGCAACCATTTGTCTTCTTCCCAAGAACCTATGATATCATGTGAGCAGTGTTCCCCATCCTTGACAGGGAGCTCTTTCCAGAGTACTAACATTGAAACTCAACGACATTGAAGTTTGCCTGCTTTGTGTTCTAAGCAGGCATGTGGGTGCAGACAGAACATAGGCAGGAGTATAAGTAATGAAATGCAGCAGAGCATACTGGAGGGATGACATCATGGTTTGAATCTGAAATAATACTCAAAGGTTCCTGTGTTAAAGCTTTGGATGCTTGGATTTGTGGAGGTGATGATCCCCAGGAGGTGAGGATTTGAATGCAAGTGCTCCCATACGCTAATATATGTGCATGCTTGGTCTCCAGTTGGTGGAACTGTTTGGGAAGGATTAGGAGGTGTGACTTTGTTGGAGGAGGTGTTTCACTGTGGGTGGGTTGGAATTGACTTCTCTCCCTGGCCAACAATAAGCCATTGATGTATTCTCATGTTTCTGCTTTTGTAAATTCTCTGGCTTCTTTAAAAATGCCTTTGTGTTTACTTGGTTGGGCATGCCAAGATTCCATGAGCTTGACACACAGCATATACCTATCCCAGGTGAAAATATTTTTCAGATATTAAAACAACATAACTCCAAGGCTTACAAAAACATAAGTATCTGGGCTATTGTGTCCGATTCAGAGAGAAAACACAGCCTTCCTCACCTCCCTTCAGAAATCTTGGTAATACACACCCCTGAGCAAGGGACTTTGATAATTCATTTTGTTTTATTTGGGTTTGGTTTGAGAGAGAGAGAGAGAGAGAATATGAATGTGTGTGTGTGTGTGTGTGTGTGTGTGTGTGTGTGTGTGTGTGTAGGCTAGAGGACACCTCACATGTCATCCCTAGGCATCATTTAAAACTAATCTATACTTCTCTCTCTCTCCCTCCCTCCTTTCCCCTCTCCTTTCTTATCTTATCTCCTCTCCTGTCTCTCTTTCTCTTTCTCTCTCTCTCTCTCTCTCTCTCTCTCTCTCTCTCTCTCTCTCTCT
>JADRCH010000050.1:11942172-11989954 GCA_019843965.1 Rhynchomys soricoides | reverse complement strand
CTCTCTCTCTCTCTCTCTCTCTCTCTCTCTCTCTCTCTCTCTCTCTCAAGTCTCACCGACTTGGAAATCACTGAATAGGCCCGTCTGGCTGACCTTAGAGCCCTAGGGATCTATCTACCTGTCTTCACATTCCGAGCATGCCACCACACCTGTTTTGGGTTTTTCTGTTGTTGTTAATTTGGGTTCTGAGAATCAAATCTTGGTGTTTGGCTTTACCTACTGATCCCTTCCAGTAACCGGGCTTCCTGATAAGCTAGTTGTCTATAGCCTGTGTTAAGTTCTCAGACCTTCAACCTACTAAAAGAATGGAGCTTGCTTCCTCATACTCGGCTGGACTTGTGCACACACTGCTTACAGGCTCCACCTTGTCATTGTCCTCATTTCTAGTGCTTCCCATCTCAAGATCAACCCGATTCTTATGAAACATTTTTTTTTAAGAGATAAAGGAAATAACTTAAAATCTTGATATACACGGAAGTCATAAAGGTGACTAAGAAAGATTGTGCAAGGTCTTAATAAACTCTGGAGGATACTGTATGAAGAAAGGTAAGAGTTTACAAAATAAGATCCCTCTGGCCTTTTCCTATTTCAGTGACAGATGCTCATCAGTGTCCAAAGAGGCCTGCTGGTTGGCAGTCGTATATCTCCAGGTGCTTCAAGGGCTGCTCTGGTCAGCAAAACCAAGTATCTTTAAACAGATAAGAAAGGAAACTATCCATCCCCATTGCTTATGACATGAGCAGAAGTCATGAGTCTGCAGAGCAGGCGGAGGCCCTGGGGGCAAGCACTCGTTAAGCTGACAGTGATCTTGCCTACCTTTAACTCCGGTGTCTGAGTCAGAGGAGGAGGAGGGAGGGGAGGAGGACAATGAGAAGGAGGAGAGACAGAAGGAGGTGGAGGCTGGGGAATGAACTCAATACAGAACTTGCTTTTGATCCATGTACTTTTTGGAAGGAAAAGGCAAGGAAGCATAGACACCAATCCTCCCGGTCCTGACTTTTGGGGAGAACTACCATGGTGGACCATGCAGCTTTCATTTCTGTGGCACATAACTAACAACCAAGGTTGAGGAGCCAGGCTTACCATTGTCGACGCATACTTCTTGCCAGAGCTTTAGAACAGATACGCAGAGAACCTCCTCAACTGCCTCTTTCCCTTCTAAGAAGAGGCACCTGAAGAAGATGGAGAGAGGAATGTGGAGCCTGGGAATTGTTTTGCTTTCTTTTCACTAGGGTCTACTTAGAAAGATCTTAAGAGATTTTTTTCTATGCACATCCAAGCTGGACTTGGCGGTACACACCTTTAATTCCTCATACTCAGCAGGTGGATCTCTGTGGGTTCAAAGCCAGTGTGGTCTGCATAGAGAAAAAGTGGCCATGCAGGACTACATAGTGAGACCTGCCCCCTTAAAAAAGGTATATCCATAGGTCACCAGAACCAAGGGGCTGCCTATCACCTACTCCACAGTTCCAGGTCAGCAGCCAAGGATTGAAAAGAGAGGGATTCATACGTAGAGGAGGATGGGCAGCTAGGGGCCATCAGTGATGAGTGAACATCCAAACATCCCAGGATCCATTAGGATCCTAAGCCTCCTGGACTGTCTCAGCACAATATAGAATAAACTCAGTGTCTCACCTCCTACCATGCATGTTTTGTTTTAGATTAAATTCTAAATAAAAGCATACAGGACCCAGCTGCTTCTGCTTCTTTAAATGACCAGTAAATTAAAAAATGAGAAAAGGAATAAAGGAGACTTGCTGGAGTGAAACCAGTGGGACCTGTGTTTGTCTCACTGGAAGTACAGAGACAGCCTGTGGGACAGGCTCACTCTGTCAGCTGCAACATGATGCAAAAGGCTCTGAGCACAAGGGGTTCACGTGTGCTCTTTCAGGGGTCACCCTGTGGCCTAAAGGGCAAGGACACAGAGTAAGACCTTGCCTGTGTGGTCAGTACCTTTCCTTAATAGACATCTGGCTCTTTCCAAAGATTCCTACCTTCTAATGACCTCATGGTCACTGATGGTGCTGAATCCACCGTATGTTCTGAACAACGTTCGCTCTGTGCCTGGAACAAAGCCACAAGAACCAAGTCAGGTTCCTTACCCACCAGGAAGGAACTGCAGCATAGCCAAGCCCATCAAAAGATCCCAGTGGGAAAGGCAGACTTTCACACTCAGAAATTTAATTGTCATTGGTCACTCAGTGTGTTGCATTTAGAAAATGTGGGCATCTCAATTCATTACTCTGAAGTCTTTAGAGAGCTGTTTAATCTCTGAAAAGAACTGGGAAGGCATCTGACTCTTATATATTTATTTCAAAGCTGTTTCTGGGCTCTGGAGAAGAACTTGCAGCTTCTAAGAAGCTGCTGAGGGGGCAATCTGGGCTGCCTTTCTTCTATACTGAAGAGGGACCAGAGGCTCCATCCATTTGTACAGACGGTGTCCTGTCACTGGGTAACCAAAGCTGTTTGATCTCTGTCATCAGTGTTTACAGGAACTGGTCACAGAATGGCATGATCTCATTAGGAGACTGAGACATTTCCTCTGAAACCATTTTCTTGTTCCAAGCAGCTGCTAAGTGCAGCTAGGGTGATTTCTATAGTTTATCATAAAAATTTCTTCTGTTTCTCCATGGCTTAGGGTGTCTGCATGGTATGGAATGTTAGAGTGGATATGGGGATGTAAGCAAGATTTGTCAAAAATTTATAGAATAGGTGCACTGACATATTCAATATTTATATTTATGAATATAAAGTTTGAATAATATACTCATATATTACTCAAATAATATATTCACACATATTCATAATATAAAAATAATTCAAATATATTCATATAATATGAGTATGAATATGAATATAAATAAATGCACCATGTGGTTTGAGTATGCAATATAGGCACATACGGAGCAGCGGCACACCTTGTGTGTGTCCTGTGCTGTATGTGTGGTGCTCCCTGCCTGAGCATTGGGTCAGCACATCCTCTGAAGAGGGCACAAGTGGAGGTTGGCACTTATATTAGAGTAGATTTTTCCATCAATATTTGTAGAAGGGAGGGGATCTTCGTCTCACGAAGCCAGATGCCCGGGCCCCATTCCTTCACACTGACAAAGCTCCTCAGACCCCACTTGTATCTAACTTACAGTCAGTCATCATTTCTGTCAGAATCTCAATGCCTCCTGCATAGAACAAGGGTGTCTGGCCAGGCTTGGATAGGGTTTCCAGGAGATTTTTGGTCGTCATTGCTGTGTTCTTTCCTGAATCCAGAGATTCTTGGGCTTCCTTCTCTTGAAGATCTGCTTTTTCTCGAAGAGTTACTTGATTTAGGTGTTCTAGCAAAACAAGCGGGGAAAAGCGAAATGAACAACATCCTAACAATCGACAGACGCATACAAGAGGCTCCTCTCTTCTGCATCTCTCTCTTGCCCTTGCCCACCCCCTTCCTTTCTTCCTTTCAAGGATGTGTGAGCATAAAGCAAGAAAATAATTCAGACTCTCCTTCAGGAAGGGACCGTTTAGAAGTAATGTAAGATGTAAACACAGAGTCTAAAAAATTTAGAAATTTGGGGCATTCTAGAAATATACCAGAAGACGACAAGGAAGAAAGAAAACAAGTCTGAACAGGAGCACAGAGGGAGGCTAAGCAGAACGGGCCTGCTAACACAGGGGGCTGGGGCATGCAGGAAAGGCTAGGCTGTATGTGGCCTTGGCCAGGGCAGAGAAGGCAAGGAGGTCATCCCAGTGGTGCACAAAGGAAAACCAGATTCAGATGGAGCTTAGCAGCAGGGACCTTCTCACCTTTCACCTGTGCCTTCAGCTTGGGATTTATCTCTCCAATCTTCTGATAACACTCCCTAGACTGGAAAACAGAAAGAAGATCTTGATAGGTGATCAGGGGTACTGTGATTACAGGGCAGACACTGGGCACCCCAGGGTTTGGTTTCTTCATTATCTCTTCCTATTCCCCTCCTGCTCCCAGCACAGAGGCGGTCGGGGAGAGGTGAGATTTTGATATTTTTGCTTGGGCTTCTCTTCTCAGGTTCTGTGGCACTACAGGTACTATTTTCAAAATTCATTTTAAAAACTTGTTTGTTAAATACAAACTGATAAAAACTACCCAGTCTTGAGGGTTTTTTTTTTTTTTGTGGATCATGTCTGCCGGAGGTTAGAATAATCACAATGTATATGCTAAACTTAGATTTGATATTTGCACTAAGAACCCATCAGCTATGCCCAGGGGAGTCAGGAAATAAGCAAAACTGTAGGCTGTTGATTGAGACCCAGGAATAGGAGAATAGAACACCGTGGGGTTTAGAGGTACAGGCTGCAAAAACAGTGACACCTCCAGTCACTGGCCGCATCAGACTCAGCTAGAGAACTTAACAGTGGGCTCTTACTGAGGGAATGGTTAGATGGAAAGTTTGTAGAGAAAGAAAGACTAGCTCAGGGAGATTTGGGGGCTAAGATTGTATCACTCAAAAAAATGTATATGAAATCTTGAGAGAATACCCAATCTCCAAAAGAAAGAAATCCTAGGGAAATAAACTCTCCTATCTTCAAGGTTGATCAGAGATCTTCTAGAAAACAGGGTAAGGATGGCTAGAAGAGGGCTGGCTGGATGGATGGATGGCTCACCAGGTCTCCCAAGCCTGCTAAGCTGAGAGCTGAGTTGGATCCCTGGAATCCACACTGAGGTGGGAAATGACTCTAGAGTTGTCCTCTGACCTCTGGGCCATCGCATGTGCTCCTGCCCCTCACCCACATCATGCTCACGAACTCACACAATAACAAAGAGAGATTGAACACAATACAAACTATCACATTTTAAAATAGCATTATTCCAGATGGACATGGGTGTGCTGAACCCAGTATTTCCTCAGTCCCATATCCAGTCTAGGAGACACTGGCTTGATATCTACGATCCCATCACTGCCTATTCCCCTCACCACCACCGACACTGTGGTTAGCCATGTGATGTTGCAGTGAGTATGCACATACGTTTGGAGTAATGAGATTATGAGTGAATTTTGTTTTCTTGTTGTTCATGTCTTTTCTCTGAGGAAGTTGAACCAGTGTGAGTAGAGGATACTCTGACATGACTCCTATAGCTGATGGGGTTGTCCCAGATTTCCTGACTGTACTATCTGGGAACTTCAGAAAACCCTAAAAGGAGGATTAACATCTAACCGACTTATCACCGAGCTAAGAGCTTACCTTGTTGTAGTTCTTCAGGGCCAAGTGGGCTTTCCCCATGTGGAAATAGGCCTTTGTACAGTTCTCATCACACTGCGTAAAAGAGAATGTTTGATCAGATGTTTCAGATCCGAAATCATTAGGCACTGCCCTGCCTGCTTAGTTAACAGAAGGAGGCCAGTGCTTTGGCTCTCAGGATAGCTACCAGAGTTGACGATTAAGATGTTTCTGTGCTTTTGTGACCAAGTTAATTGCTGCCTGCAAGGAGCCTGGACACATGGGTATGCTCTCTTCCAAATTAGTGATACTGTCAGCTCTCACTTTCATGTAGACTTACTCAAGAAGTAAAGCAAGGCCCTAAGTTTAGAAGAGTTGTCAGCATTGGCTATGTTAGAATCTCTGGGAAGGCTCATATATATCTGGGCCTGGCTATCCCTGGACCAATTAAGTTCCTGTCTAAATGAGGTCCAGACAGATAATTTTTCAGCTTTCTGGGTAATGTAACTATGCAGCTAAGTTTGAGAGCTACTTGCTCATTAGCAGACAGAATTCTCTGGGAAGGCAACCGTGGTTAGTAGCATGTCTTAGTGGGCAGTAAGTCCCTTCTTGAAAATAAGCTATAACATGAACACTGGTGTAATGCACGTTCAATTGTCACGTGTTCTTTGAGCTCACTGAGAAGGAATCTGGGTCTTAGAGTGGGGTTGCTTCCCACTCCATTTCAGACACAAGTATATCTGTCGTCACAAAGTGTTCTTCAAGACCTCCTGTCTGGGAGTGGGCTGGCCCTCCTAACTCTGTGCTAGGGGAGAAAGAACAGCAAAACAGCCCAGGAGTAAGGACACTGAGCCTTTGAGAACAGCTGAAAGGTGAACCATCTCCAACAGAGCTTACTCCTCACCACCTGATCTAAGAGTGCCTATGGTGGAAAGGGAGGCAGGAGTTGAGCCTTAGGGAGCTTCTCTGTGGAGAGGAAGCTCAGTGGGGAACTCGGATGACTGCCTCACCTTCCCCAGTCTGTTCCTGCTGGCTGTCCCGAGTGCCTGGTTTGATGATGGAAATTCTACCTGCTTCTACTTGTTCTTTTGCCAGAATACTCTGTTCTGCTTTGGGCTGTCTTTGAGAACTCCAGCTCTCCTGTGCTCCCTCCTCCTCCCCCTCCCATGCTCTTTCTCCCTCTTAGTTTTTACATTGGCTTGCTATGTGTTTAATAAACTCACTCATCTAAATCGGAAAGTATGTCTCTTGCAGATCATTCTTTGGACTGTACAGAACAAACAGGAATTCCCATTAGTATCACAAAAGGGAGGGTTTAAGTATACCACTCATAGACGGGCCCTGACTCTGCCTGCTCCTCCTCATTGTAAGTCTACAGGGAGCCAGCCAGCACAGACATATGAACTAACATTTGAAACACCAGTGAATTAACATTCACTCATCCCCTTTATAAGCAAGACATTGAGCCAGGTGAGATATGCTTTAGAGTTTAGTTTTAGAAGGTTCAGGAGGTCAGTCTCAGGAGTCTAAACTGTTCTAGGTGAATTAACAGCTCAGAATGTTGGTTAGGCCACTAGCTTTTGGACACCCATTTTCCTTATCTGGTAAGTAAAGATAGTAATTCATATTCTCCTTCTCTACCTCATTGTTGGGAGGAATGGTGTAACACTTAGCACTTTCCTAATACTCCATTAGCTGCTGTTGCTGTGGTTACAGCAGCAACAATACATGTCAGAGCAAACGTGATTTACAGAAAGGCCAAATAACAGCAAAAGAGGGAACAATCATGCTAGAGAAACTCTTACCAGGAGTTTTTATGTATACTATTTCCTGGTCTATTATGAAGTGAATGGGACTAATACAGAGAATAATAGGAGCCCCAGCCGATCAGTCTGTTCCATGTGGTTGGCACTGAGCTTGATGGCGTGTATGAATGATCTTTTGTGAGCCTCATAGCAATGCAGCAAAACAGGCCGGGGCATCCCCATGCCACAGACAAGGAGAGCAGAGCGGGGCTGAGGGCGGGGGCTAATACTACATCATCACTGCACGGAAGAGCTAGAATTTGAAATCTGGTCATTGAATTTCAGGACACAGGGGATTAAAACTGTTATCAGAATTGGAGGCAAAGCTTGCCTAATATGCACAAGTCCTCGGGTTCAGTTCCCAATACTGGGAACAACGACAGTAAATCTCTCAGAAGTATGCTATGAAAACATGACTGTAGAGTGCAGGGAAAGCTCTCCTCCAGGTTCAGTAGAGGAGACCCTGCAATGAGAGGAGCAGGCAATGTGGGAGGGATTGGAACTGACTCTTGAGTGAAAGAAAGCACTGAAGGGAGGGTGATGACAGCAAGGGAAAGGAATGGGTGGAGTTCTGGGAGAGGGGAGTTCAGGAGCCTTATGGACGGCCCAGCTGTAATTGAAGTATTGGGTGGATGAACAAGAGGAGATGGAAAGGGGGAGCTAAAAAGACTCCACATGAAAGTCTCAAATGCCAAGTGGGAGGAGGGTTGCACTATCTTTGTTGGTGAGAAGGCAAGATGGTCTGGAGTTGGCATGCAGAACTGACCAGAGCAAGGAAAGGCAGGGAGATGAGCAATGAGTCCAGACAGTCACTTGGAAGGGAAGCTGGTGCCTGAGGTCCTGGTGACAGTTGCAGAAAGGGGAGGGCAGACATCAGAGCTATGTCAGAGAAAGATCAGCACTGAGTACTAACTACATGTGCAGAAAAGTCAGAACTGGGTGGAGATGCAGGGAAGGCATAATCAAATTGGCTCTAACAGAAAGGGGTCATGAGGGCAGGTAGAAGAGGAGCTGCCCAAGTGGGAAGACAGTCTTAGTTTGTGGACTCCCTGAGTTTGGGGGATGTCAAGACAACCAAATGGAAACCTGCATGAGGTGGTGGAGGTGGACCTGGAGCTGGGAGAAGGGAGAAGCTAGGGAAGCTGGTCTGAAAGGGACTTGCAGAGATGATGGGTGAACCCATGAGGCTCGTGAGAGGTGAGAAGCCATGAGGTAAGAAGGCAGGAAGCAGAGTGGTGAGCATAGCAAACTCACAAAGGATGAAATCCAGGAAGCAGGAAAGGTCTGATCAAGGGGAAGAGAGGGTGCTCCACACCTCTGCTCACGGGAACCAGATATTCATAGCGTGTTCATAGCATATTCATGGCAAAATACCAGTGTTACACGGCTGGGGGCATGCAAGTCCCTAAGCTGAAGCCATGACCTTCACAGGTGTGGCACAGAGAAGTAGCTATATCCATGATATCATCCTCTCTCCACCCACAAACAGCAACTAATAGATCTCCTTATGACTGGACCTGTCCAGTGGGACCAGGAGTCTTCTGTCATATGCATTTACTCCAATGAGTCCCACACTGTCTTTGAAGGAGTGTGGCCTTCAAAGCAGGATGGATTTCATTGCTCAGGAAGTGTTCTGCTGATGGTGACATTCAGCTGCTCCTGATGGAAAAGCAGCTTGGCTGTCCTTATCTTCTTTGACAAGGAACATTGGCCCTGAAATATCACTGAGGCTGGTCTCTTCCAATTTAAAAGTGTCAAGAAATGTTAAATTGGCATGAAAGTCCCCATATTACTAATAACAGAGTGCCAGAGACCTTGCTACCAGGATTATAAAGACTTTTTAAAGAGAGCAAACCTTTTTTCTTTGAATCCATGGCTTCCACAAAGAACAGAAGTTAACCTGTTTTCAAATTCGTTTTGTGTTGATCCAAACCTCTTTAGCTGGGAGCCTCACTGGGCCTTTAACAAGAATGGGCTCTGGGTGTTGGTGATTATTTTAATGCTGCCTCCACTGGGCCTGCTCTGCTTTGATGTCTCTTCAGTTAATTATGTTGGGCTTCATTCAAAGTTTGGGCAGAGGCCAATGTGTTAGCCTGGGTCAGCATGAGCTGTGTCTAACTCTTTGGTCCTTGTCTGATTAGAAGACTTGTACTCTGGAGTCCCTTAGAGGAGATCCTGTTTCTGTCTCAGAAAGGAATGTGATCCTTTCCCAGGGATCCTGGGGTTTCAGGTTTGGGTTTTGGCAGGGGCTTTTTTTTTTTTTAACAGTAGATAGTTAAAAGAGTACAGGCTGACAGTCAGTGTGGCCTCTGGCTTTGTGAGCCTATGCAAATGGCTTAATTCATCTCTGAGGGTTCATCTTTTGATGAGAAAAAATATGGAAAATAGTGGCACTGAACAGAAGCTATTGCTGTGCGCTTGCAGCAAATGATTGATTTTGCTGTTCCTGTTGAAACAGCCCAGGAAAAACATCCTGAGCGCTTCTCTCCTAATGACTGATGCCACAAAACAAAACAAGTTAAAACAACAGCAAGAACAATAAGAACAACAACACTGTGAGCAAACAAGGTGATAGCGTGGGTGAGCATGTCTACGCTGGAGAGCCAATGCCATCGTCAGCATGTGGTCGCTCTCATGATGGGAAGACCTGCCTAGCATGACAGATTGGTGTACCGCCACACTGTGCCTTCAGAGGGATGACATAACCAGATACTTCATGTTATCTGCAGGTTCACAATGTTTTATGAACCCCTAGAATCAAGGGGGATTTTCTGATTCATTCCTGTTTCCCTTGCTTATACCCTCGGGGGGTGGGGTGGGGGAGCAAGAGGAGCCATCGAGATGGTTCAACAGGTAAGGGCACTTGCCACAAAAGCCTGGAGATGGTAGTCCAATCCTGGAACCTTCCTAAAGGTGGAAACCTAAGACCAACTCCACAGAGATTTTCCTGACTCCTATATACATGCTGTGGTGCTGTGGCATTCACACACACATACAACATGCATACAAAACACACACACACACACACATATGCATGCACATAATGCTTATGCCCCCCTCCATTCCTCTGTCAAATCTGTCACATTACAACACATCGTGCTCTCTTAAACACTGCAACAAAGAGATATATTTTATGAAGTTAGGCCTGATGGTGCAGGGCTATAATCTTGGCTACTTGGGAGGCTGGGGCAGGCAGGAGGATAACAGGTTCAAGGCCAGACTAGTCAATTTAGTGAGACCTTGTCTCAAAATATAAAGGGCTTGGAGTTGGTGGGATTCTTGCCTAATATGTGAAAAGCCATAGGACAGAGAGAACAAGAGTGTGTGTGTGTGTGTGTGTGTGTGTGTGTGTGTGTGTGAGTGAGAGAGAGAGACAGAGAGAGAGACAGAGACAGAGAGACAGAGGGAGACAGAGACAGAGAGATAGAGACAATGAGATAGAGGTAAGGCAGATGCAAACAGAGAGAAACAGACAAAGGGGGAGAGAGAAGGATAGGATCATATTTTTATTGAGTGCCACAGAAAATCTCAAGCATTTTAAAAGATAAAAATGCTTTTTGTTTCTAGATCTTTTGAGTAGCTTATGTACACTGTCCTCTGAGAAGAGTTTGTTCAGGTAATTTTTTAAAAAAGGACCATGTGATAGTGTAAGATAGGGAAGCTTGGATTTAGGGTTATTTAAACACTTATTTAGTCATATGAAATACTGTCCCCAAAGATTAATTGTGGCACCAGAGAGCTGAGCATTTTTTTTCTTTTTTGCACCTTTGATTCTCTCTCTACTTGTACGCTTTTGGAGAGAGATTGAAGCAAAGCATTGTGCATGTGCCCAAGCCTGACCCACATGGGACAATAGCAATTTATACTTCTGATGACCCTCCATAAGTAGAAGAGGGTGTAATCAATTTCTAAATGATTTCCTGTCTGATGAGGAAGATGACATTGTAGAAATTGTCTCTTGTGGCTGGTCCTGAAGGAGAGGAAATGATGTTTTCTCTGTGACACAGAGTGAAGCATTTGACAGGGACCAAGTGAAGAATGAGCTAGTGTAACATAGGACCTTCAAGGACCAATGCTGATATGGTCTCTGGAGCACATGTATGAACTAAGCCCATGTGTGCATGTTCTGACCCTCACAGAAACTCTATTCATCCCATTTCACAGATGAGGAAGCTGATGTCCTTCACATGATACACGTGGAGCTGCTTTCTGTGCACTTCTCAGACACAGGCCAAAGCAAGCTCAGTACAGTCGTGGCAAAGGAGTCTCTTACCTTCAGAGCCCAGTCACAATCCACGAGAGCCTTCTGATAGTCCCCAAGTTTTATATAAGCCTGAAATGACACAAATACGTGATACTCAGACACAACTCTGTATCAAAGGAGTCTTCACTCAGTACAGAATGGGCAGCTAATATCATCAAGTAGTCAAATAAAAGAAAATAGATTTGAGGATACGGGAAGGCTAGGAACCTTATTCACAGGTGAGAGTACAAACTGATGAAGCCACTGTGGAAATCAGTATGGAGGATCGTCTGGAAGCCACATACCTCAGCTAGAAAACTTCTGGATACTTAAAGGAACTGTACATCCTACCACAGACATACCTGAACACACATTTAGGGAGATGGAGCCAGTTGAGATGTCCATCAACAGGTAAACGGGTAATAAAATCGGGATACAGATGCACAATGAAATTTTTTTCAGCCATAAAGAAACATGAAATATGCAGGGAAATTGATAGATCTGGGGAATATACAGAAGAGGTAAAAAGACAAATACCACATGTTCTTGCTCATATGTGGATCCTAGCTTGTATGTGTGTGTACACACGTGTGTGTGTGTGTGTGTGTGTGTGTGTTTGTATGTATATACATGAGTATGGGCATAGGTCCTGTAATCAGGAAACCATTTTTCTAAATAATTAATATTTACAAATAATAAAAGTGGGAGAAAGATAAAGAATATATTTATGTTCTCCTCCTCCTCCTCCTCCTCCTCCTCTTCCTCCTCTTCTTCCTCCTTCTCCTCTTCCTTCTTTTCTTATCAAGAAGCTCTACATAGATTTTAGGCACCTTTCTTTTGGAAAGTCACAGAAGAAACAGTAACAACCATCCCATGTAAGAAAACAAACAAACAAACAAACAACCCCACCCAAACCAACAAAACAAAACAACCTTGGCACCAGGGAATGAGTTGTTTCTCCAAGGCCCTTGGTCTCCAAGAACGATGCCAGTGCACATCTAGGTTTACTCACAATCCAAACTTTCCCACGAGGCTGTAATATTCTTAGCAGTAAGATGAGCTATTTCCACGAAATAGCCAATTACATTGGAGTTGTAACTCTTGGGGAATCAAGGCATCTAGCCAAATTAGGGGGAGCAGGTAACAGCCGGCTAGTGGCCTGTGCAGTACAGCTCTTCTTTCTTGACACAGGAGGAGGTATAGCAAAGACTGAGAGGGAATGGTGAGGCGTGGAGGAGGAGCACTTGAAAACCATATGGGATGAAGAAGTCCGTGTCCTCCTAGACCATTAGACAACTAGACCAGCGCAACCATGAGCTTATGCTATGAGACTTAAGGCCCAAACAACCCCGAAGACCTCATCATGGGCTTCAACAATTTCTCTACGTAGCCTTTCCTTTTCCTTTCCTTCCCTTTTCTCTTGTCTCCTCTAACACTTGAGTTTGGTGCCCTGTGTTGTCTCCATTCTCTTTCGCTCCGCCCCATTTTAAGAAGAGCTACTTTTCTTAATGGCAATTAAACTCTAGATTTATCTAGGGGGCACCAACAATCTTGATTTAACATTAGCTCTAGGACAGAAATAAAGGCAAAGAGGGGGGTAGGCTTTTCTTTTTTTCTTCAGCAAGCAATATTCAATTCCCAGCATCCTTACTGTTTTTTAGCATCGAAGGCAAATGGGAGAGGCATTTTTAAAACACTGTTCAAGTGATTCCTAATACCAGGCAACACGTTCTGTGTTTATTTGTCTCTGAATGTATGCTCTCAGAGAGAAAGAGGGCTGGAAGAAATTGCTTCCCCAAAGCCTTTCACTGCATTTCCTTATATTTCACCACAGTCACTTTTAATGAGACTCTTACGACTAATCAAAGGGTGGCTTAAAATTGAGTACAGTAAAAATGTAACTAACTAATTTAGATGAATGGGGGGGGGGACAGCCTGCCCTAGATATGAGTCTGAATTATATAACGTTTTAAAAGTAATTCAACTCCATTGCTTTCTAACCACTTCAGGAAAACTAGCTTGAATGAGCATCAGTAGGAAGATATTTTCCATGACAAAATTCGGTGCCAAAAGAGAAGATAAAGTAACCGTTGTATTGATTGCTTACACTTAAAAGATCCTTCTGAATTCTTTAAACGGACTCACAAGGTCTCCAGTGTTACATAACTGGTGGGGCATTGGATAGCTGTGACAGACAGTGCACTGAGGGAGAGTATATGACAGGTTTTGTCCTTAATAACTTCATATTTATATTCTTGTTAAGGCAATAAGGTGGGCGCTGCTAAAGCGACTCCTGGCCATCTTTCTTATAACAAGTTTTTGCCACAAATGAGGGTAGGAAAGAACACCTGGCCTCTAGTCAGATGTATGCAAACTGTTCGGGTAACGAGCTTGTACTGCTCTCGGATTTATTGGCCATTAAATCACTGTCACCCCTCAGACTCTCCATGTCTGGCTTTGAATGCTTCTCCTCCACCAAGCCCAGGCAGATACTCTTGATTTATGGAGATTGGAGCTGACCAGGGCTCTATGGCTGCCTCCCTCTCTGGTAGGTGACATGGCATCAAGTCTGTCACACAGAGGTCCAGCTGACAGGTCCTGTCTGTCATGGGATCACATCTATGAATCTGCCACGCCAAACTTCACTATATCTCAAAAGTAAGGTTACGAGTGACATTTTTGTTTCAAGTAAAAATTTTGTTACCAGCTTCCTTGCCTTCATTAAGCAGCAGGCAAGGAACATCGGGGGCAGGAGCAGTCAGTTATGGCTCAGTTCTGAGAAACTGAGGTTCCCTGTAAAATAAACCTGAGGGGAAAGGGCTTCAGAAACCCTGAATTTCTGAGAAAATGCTGTCGGTTTCCTGGCTACCCAGTTTAGCCTCAGTCACAGAATCAAAAAGCAGGTTTGACAAAACAAGCATGAACTGGGATATTGGCCTTTGAGAGGACCACCAAAAACATTAGCGGCAGACTTCAAGTTCTCATAGGCCACGAGGCTGATTACAGGAAGTCTTTATACCATGGAACCTGGCACTTGCAATATGAACCACAAAAGCTGGTTGGTAGATACTGTCTACCCTTGTCTTTGCTTCGACGGGGTTTCCCAACACCCATTCTCGGAGTCACCACTGTGGATGCCATGGGTTACCTACCTGGGCTCGGTTGGTGTACAGCACCTTCATGTCTTTGAGCTTCCCTAAACCCTCACTGTAGAAGAATATAGCTGTTTCATAGTCACCCCTGACAAAGGCCTTGTTCCCCTTCTCCTTTAGGGCTGGAAGAATAAAAGGCACACAGTCAGCCCTCAGTGTGTGTCGAGAGGTCCTTCTAAATTGCGGGTTTTCTAGTTTGGCGCAGCACTGCTTACTTTTCACTGCCTTTACTTGAGGTCCAATTTCTTTATATCCCTTCCCCCTTCAAATCTATGCTGAGGTTTTCTATGCAGCCTCTCAGAGAAACGAAATGTTCTGAACAGAGCAGGCAAGATCTGCATTAACACACCATGGCATTTAAAAAAAAGCGCAGAAAGCACTCTGCACATTCATGCACCCGACCCCAACACAGTACTTTGTCTCCTCTTTGCCCCGTTTCAGTTTCCTCCTGACTCTAGCTTTAGCTCAGGCTAGTCAGTGGAACCTCTCTTCTTTCCTATTTCCCCAGAACCATTCAGGTATCTGATGGGCTCAGTCCACCCAGGAGGTCTGATTAAGGCTGTGTCCTGCTGACTGCATGTTGTAATAGCAGAGGATGCACCTCCAATGGTTTCTGCCTGGCCAGGTCCTCTGGCTGCCAGTCCTTCATGAACCCACTCCCCAGGGAGCTCCGTATCCTCACACATCTGCACACAGGCTCTTATGGGCTCCTTCCAGCAGGAGTCATCCCAGCTACTGAAGAGTAAGGACCAACAGTTACCATCTGCCAGGACTCTGTTTTCTCGTCTTTTCTTGGCTCGTTCCTTGGCGTCCTTCTCCACGGATGCCAAGAAGGCATCTGACAGCAGAGCGATTCACATCATTAAAAAGAACAAGTCAGATAATGTAATCAGTCCTTTAGTTCAAATTCCAGAGAAGGCTACTTTGGGATGTTACAGCTGTACTTCTTATGCATATCTATGTAGGCACACACATGCATGCGTGTGTGTGTGTGTGTGTGTGTGTGTGTGTGTGTACATGCACACATGAGCACATAAGCACGCACATGCACACACAATTCTGAGGCAGCCGAACTGTCATCTTCTTAATGCTAATCTGTGTGGTGTATTATTATGTGTGATGGCTGTGTCTATGCCTCAGATTTGAATTATATCTCTTAAAAGAGATTTTCCTTTGAAGAGAGACTTTTCATTCTATTTAGCATAATGAGCCTCAGAGCTGAGCAACACAGAAAATAGCTGCATCCCCTAAGCAGTGAAGGGTAAATTGGATCATAAAGAATAACAGTTCAGTTTACAAAAGATTGGTCAGGAGACAATGAAAAATAAAATAGAAAAATCTCTGCTTACTGCCTCTCAGACCACTGGCACCAGACCTGGATCGGCAGCAGGATTTTTGTTTGTGGGTTGTTTTTAAGCCCAGAGGCCATAATTTAAGGGTCTGGAAGGTATATTCTATAAAAAAAAAAAAATACTGATCCTATATGAACACAACACATTGGAGAGGGAGAGAGAGAGAGAGATGCTATCCTTACCTGGGTTCATTTCATTTGCATTCTGCAAGATGCGGGTTATCATAAAAACAAAGAAACAAATTTTAAAACTCAGTCTCTGGTAAATGTGTATATAAGCTAAGAGAGCAAACCTACTACAAATGAGGAGTCAGGTCATTTCCTTTAACCTTCAGATACTGATGGCTCCAGATTTTAAGGGGCTTGCTTTAAAGTTGGAGATGCTATGGTGGGCACAGTTATGGGCTTGCTCCTATAGAATCAAGATGGCCCAAGTCAGAGGATCCCCCCACCCTGTGACTTGTTACATATGAATTGCTAGAACATGGGACAGATAACCTAGACACAACACTCAAGCTCAGAGTGGTTGAGTCTTCACAACAGGAAGAGAAAAAAGCATTCGTAGAGCTTATAGTTCCTTATGGAAAACCCATCAGGAAGCCTGGGTAGCAACACTGTTCCAGCCTCATCAGGTTGGGATCACATCACTAGAGCAGGTCTCCCCACAGCATCTACTTATAGACCTCTATAGCAGAAAGGGAAACCTCAGGAGCTTGTGGAGGACTGATCATGGTCTTATTCAGAGTGGTCCTGCACCCGTCCTCATCTTGCTCTCTTTCCATCAGTAGGAGTTTCTTTTCTGTGTCCAGGACAGCTTTCTGCTGTATGGAGGGATCATCGGAATTCATCTCTTGGATTAAATTGGCTAGAGGAATAAAATCACACGTGACTCAATCAGGCAAGTTCTTTGAAAGGACAGACTCCATCCATTAGAAAGGATGGTGTTGAAAATTAATAAGGATGATCCATAGACAGGAGAAGGTGCTAGGATGCCCAGTGAATCACTGAGACTAATATGAAACAATTAAGAATAGCATCTGTTTTTGTCTAGGAAAAAAAAATGTCAAGAGAATTTACTGGGCTTCCAGGAACAGAGCTTTAAGTCACTAGTCAACTCTAGAAATTTAAGAGTTGTATGTTTTGCTGAATATTAGGGAAAATGGTGAATGAAAAGAATCCTTTTGTTTTATTGAAAAGCTTGTGATCTGGTGTGGGAGACAAGTGTAACACAAGCAGCTCTGAGATTCAGAAAACAACAGCCTTTAGCTGCTTCCTGCCTCTCTTCACTGCGTTGTCTACCCAGTTGGGCATTCATAGATTGTCATTTAGAGGGATCACTCTCCTCTGCCCCGATAAATCTGTTCACCTCACTCCAATTTCAGATCAATCTAATTATCCATATCTAGCAGCCTTGACTAGGGAGGGAACACTGATGAAGAAAAATGAATACCTGGGGGCAACTGGTCCCAGTTTGACACGACTGTCAGTGACCCTCAATCTCCCAGAACCCCTACTATGTCAGCCTAGAGTAGGCAGTCTATTATTCTCTCAAACACTTTCAAGTTTTGGACAATCTAAACCTGTCAACCCCAAATAGAGGATTCTACCTATTCATTCAGAGAGGAAAGGGATGGCATCAAGAAAGGGACCTGATCTTTCAAGGTCATGTTTTCAAACTCACACAGCCGCCCACAGCTACATACATCTTTGGTTCTCCCCACAGAAGGACGCAGTGTCTCTTGTATGATGTTTGAGCCTCTGCTTGTGCAAGTCATGTGGCCAATGCACATTCAAGGGATAGAGAAATAGTAAAGAAAGTCATTTGTGACAAGTTTTGTTATGTACCTGAATGCGATGCCTACATGGTTTTATTAAATGTTCACTAAAGTGTAGCCTACATTTTCTTTGCAATATGCTTAAGAGGTCGGCTTGGTACCTGTGGCTACAGACAGTTTACACACCATGAATCAAGAGCAATTTAGTTTAGTGTTGCCAGAAATTTATGTGGCTTAGTTTTATGTTTCAGACAGTAGATAAATGTCCAGTTGAATACCTGTATTTTTTGTTTGTTTGTTTGTTTGTTTTTCGAGACAGGGTTTCTCTGTGTAGCCCTGACTGTCCTGGAACTCACTCTGTAGACCAGGCTGGCCTCGAACTCAGAAATCTGCCTGCCTCTGCTTCCCAAGTGCTGGGATTAAAGGCGTGTGCCACCACTGCCCGGCTTAGTTGAATACCTGTATGTGAGTGTGCATATGCATGTTATGTATTCTTCAGGATATGACTATAAGTAGTCATATCCTAAAAGTAGTTTATAAGAAAGAGGCTGGCCATATGGCTAAACCGGTACAGGTGCATGTGTAAGGCTGACCACCTGAATTCCATCCTCATGATCCAGAGAGTGAAAGGAAGGGATGGACTCCTGAACGTGGTCCTCTGCCCTTCCCGTGTGTGTGTGCACCCTCCTCACCCTCCTCGCCCTCCCCGCCCTTCCACCCTCCTCATCCTCCTCGCCCTCCTCATCCTCCTCACCTTCCTCACCTTCCTCATTCTCCTCGCCCTCCTCACCCTCCTCATTCTCCTCGCCCTCCTCACCCTCCTCATCCTCCTCACCTTCCTCATTCCCCTCGCCCTCCTCACCCTCCTCACCTTCCTCATTCCCCTCGCCCTCCTCACCCTCCTCATGCTCCTCGCCCTCCTCGCCCTCCTCATTCCCCTCGCCCTCCTCACCCTCCTCACCTTCCTCATTCCCCTCGTCCTCCTCATCCTCCTCACCCTCCTCACCCTCCTTACCATGGTAAGCAAATAAGTGTGATTTTAAAAAGATGTTGTGATGAAAGCCAACTGTATGCTAGCCTAAAATTTTATGAAATTGGAAGGATAAGTACAAAGGAAGAAGGAAGGAAGGAAGGAAGGGAGGAAGGAGGGAAAAGAAGGAAGGAAAAGAAAAGAAAGAAGGAAGGGAGGGAGGGAAAGAGGAAGGGAGGAAGGAAGGAAAGAAGGAAGGAAGGAAAAAGCTGTACACTTTTCCATTACTGCCACCATAATTGCTGATCGCAATTGCCACTGAAGATCTTTTTTAGTTTGTGGGTCATTTGGTTTTTATTTTCTATGACATTCCTATTCTTATCCTTGGCCCAATTTCTACTGGGTTATTTGTCCCCTTTGCATTGACTTAAAAGGCTTCTGTATAAATTCTGGACTGGTCACGAGGATTTTAAAGATCTCCTTGGCTGTGTGTCATTTGTTTTATGGAAGCGTTGGTTGGTTGAGCATCTTCTTCCAGCCTGTTGGGCACTCACAGATACACAGATATACACAAAATCGATCTTCAGTTTTGTTTTTGCCTCAGTTCATTAGATCCTCGTGTAATCTGACTTTTGTGCAGGATGGGAGCACGGCTTGCTGAGGATGAGAGGCCCTGCCTTCCCCTGTGTGTCTGTCTTCCCTGTTACAGATGTCAAACCTGCTCTGCGCTCTTCACCCCTTCCTACTGCACAGCTTGTACTTTCCAGCTCGCTCACACCCTTACACGGATTACTACAGGGTCGTTTGTTTGTTTAAAATCTCAAACAGTAGATGGTTAGATTACCCCCTACCCCTGCACGCTGCCCTCCATGAGGATTTTTTTTTTCTGGTTATTATCAGCACTTTGCTCTTCCACATGAACCCTCAAGCCAGTTTGTTGAATTTGAACACGAACCACCTTGAGGATTTTGATTTAAATCAATTGTACAAAATAATTTGAGAACTGTTGTCTTTTCCAAATGAAATTTAGGGAAGAAAATACATGTCTTCGTATATGCAGGGCCTCTGTTATGTCTTTTAATAAAATCTGTATTGACTGAGCCCCATACTTTATTCTAACACAATTAGCTTGTCCTGAACATCCTTCCTCAGTTCTGGATCTCGTCAAGGGCAGTGGGCTGCAGTGGTTCTGTCTGCTCAGGTTTCTCAGGGGTGTGGCGGTTTGTCAAGCCTTCCTTGTTTTTGATAACTTTCACGTTTTTTATTTGTTGGCTTTAAGATTTGTTTAGTGGCAGGGGTGGGGTGAAGTAGGTATGTGTGCAGGTGCCAGAGAGCACAGGAAGGAGATCAAACTGACTGGGGGGTTGGTTGTCTCCTTCTACCATTTGCGGTGCCGAGGCTAAAACTCTGGCTGAGACAGCCTGTTAGACTTGGCAGCAAGCCCCTTTAGCCACTGAATCAGTTCTTTGCCTCTACTTTACCATTTTGCGAGAGTACTGGGCAGGTGTCTTGGAGAGTCATTCTGTTTGGGTTTATTTGGCTCGACTATAGGACTGGGGAGGAAGACAGCAGTTCATAGCACATGCTATCACTGTGATCGATCATGTTATCCTTGACCATTGTGGAAGGCTGTCAAATTACTTTCCAGACTACACTCTTGGCCAGCAAGCCTTAACGTATCACTCAGTTAAGGGAGGAGAGGCACATTTTACCTCTCTGAAGGAAACACAAGTTATAAAACATTCACCTGGATAGGGCATTTGTTTTATTCATTTACCTACTTACCTATCTAATCTCCTTCATGTCACTATGGATTCCTGGATGTGATTTTTTCCTACTTTGAATTATAAGGCTATGCTGTTTATTTCATTGCTCATATTGTCGCATTCCCCCTACCAACCCACCGGGAGTTCTTTCAATTAAATTTTTATAATTTTCTCCAAAGATCTTAAATATATTCTGACAGATTTATTTTCATATTTAAATGCAGTATTCCTGAGGCCCAAATGCAGAAATCTCATTTCTAGGTATGAATACAGAGGAAATAAAACCAGTCTATGCTGAGCTATCTGTGCTCCCATATTCATTACAATGTTACTCCCGATAGACATGTAGAGAATCACTCTGAGATGCAACAAAGAAAATGGTGCCCCCTCCAAATTCATAAAAGCAGGGTAGAATGGTGGTAACTTCAGATTGTTTTGGGGATGGAGAACAAGAGGATGAGGTGGGTTGTAGCCAGACAAGAGGAATACACGCTACAGTTGTACTATGCAGAATGGTGAACTACAGTGAAAATCATGTACTGTGCACTTCATAATTGCTAGGAGGGCAGACCTTCAAAGTATTTACCAAGAAAAGTGCTTTGAAAGGTTTATTTGAATGGCTTTGTTCATAATGTATGATAAATCAAAATATGACATACATTATACATATGTATAATTTTGTTAGATAAAGCTTAATAAGACCTTTGTTTTAAAGTCTACTTTGTCTGATATTAATGTTTGGCATCTATTTTCTTTTGCATAGTACTTGCTTGGTAAATATTCCATATTTTTAAGAATGTGATCTACCTCTGTCTTATCGATGTGTCTCTCTAGGCTCATGCCTAAAGGCTATTGAACACTGAACATCTTTCTCCAGGTGTCTTACTCATCAAACTTGACATGCCCATCTTTTTTCTGAGTCTGTTCTTCAAATGCCCTCATCTCCGTAAATCACCGGCCTCCTGCCTGTCACTCAATGCTCAGGGCCTTTCCATGAGTTCTCATTTTTTTCTGAGCCCTCACAGGCAAGAAGTACATTGGATGGTCAAGAGTAAATTCTAAGTGTGTTTCTAATCAGCGTACTGTCTCTGTTCCCATTGCTCAACTCTGTGTCCAGCTGATGACTTCCACCCTCTGCAGTCCTGGGAGCAGCCTCTTGATTGGTCCCCCAGCACCTTATTCTCTCCTCTAGTCCACATTACACACCCAGCACCAGACTTTCCTCAGACATCAGTGTACCTGGTCCAAGGATTCCCCTCATGGTGTCTCTGGAGCACTGCTCCTGGTTAGCCTAAGCTCCTTTCTGCAGCTTCCTCAGCTGTTTTCTTCTGGTCTCCCTCTCAGTTGGGACCCTTCTCTCTGCTGACTGCTCTGCACTCCTACAGACCTTCTCAGTCCTTGCCCCTGAGCTCACTGACTTCCTATCTCACGTCCCAACAAGAACATTCCCCCACATCCACCACAATGGTCAACTCCTATTGACTCTTTAGATTTTACTTAAATGTCACTTCTCAAGAGAAATTTTGACATCTGCCACAGGATGAATTGCACACACTTCCTCATAGCTAGGGTGAAGCACTATACCTCAATATGACTATTTGGTCTTTCAAGAGGTAATTAAATAATGTCAAAAGAGTTTGGGTATAATATCATAGAAGTGGGGCTCCAATTCACTACAACTAGTGTCTTTATAAGAACACACACAGAGTAAATGAAGAGATGCCTATAAACACACAGGAAGTTTACAGAACACCAAACAGATTGGACCAGAAAAGAAAGACCCCCTGCTGACACATAATAATCAAAACACTAAATGTGCAGAACAAGGAAAGAATATTAAAAGTTGCAAGGGAAAAGGCCAAGTAAAATATAAAGGCAGACCTATTAGAATTACACGCAACTTCTCATCAGAGACTCTAAAAGCCAGAAGGCTAAAAGACCCTATAAGACAACAGATGCCAGCCGAGACTATTATACTCAACAAAACTTTCATTCACAATAGATGGAGAAAACAAGATATTCCATGATAAACCGAATTAAAACAATATTTTCCCACAAATCCATGTCTACAGAAGATACTAGAAAGAAAACTCTAACCCATGGAGGTTAACTACACCCAGAGAACAAAGGAGATAAATAATTCCACACCAGTAAAACCAAAAGGTAGGCAAGCGCGCGCGCACGCGCGCGCGCGCACACACACACACACACACACACACACACGACCACCGCCAATATCAAAATTATAGGAACCATTGGTCATTAATATCTCTAAATGTCAAGGGACTTAGTTCCTTGATAAAAAGACACAAGCTAACAGAATACTTGGGAAAACAGGATCCCTTATTCTGCTGTATATAATAAACAACATCAAATATAGACATTGCCTCAGTGTAAAGGTCTGGAAAAATATTTTCCAAGCAAACAGACCCAAGAAGCAAGCTGGTGTAGCTATTCTAATATCTAACAAAATAGACTTTCAACCAAAATTAATCAAGGAAGGACACTACCAAGATGACATCTTAATTCTGAACATCTATGCCTCAAATGCAAGAGTACCCACATTTGTAAAAGAAATATCCCTAAAGCTTAAATCACAGGTTTGAACTCCACAATGAATAGTGAGAGATTTCAATACTCCACTCTCACCAATGGACAGGTCATGCAGACAGAAACTAAACAGAGAAATAATGGAACTGACAGACATTATGACTCAAATAACAGACTTCTATCGAACATTTCATCTAAACACAAAAATATATACCTTCTTCTTAGAACCTCCTGGAACCTTCTCCAAAATTGACCATATACCTGGTTGCAAAGAAAGTCTCAACAGATATAAGAAAATTGAACTGACCCTCTTTACTTTATCAGACCACCGTGGATTAAAGCTGGACTTCAACAACAACAGAAACAACAGAAAGCCTACACACTCATGGAAACTGAACAACTCTCTACTGAATGACCGCTGGTCAAGGAAAAAGTAAAGACATTGATGACTTCCTAGAATTCAATGAAAAATTATAGAACACAATGAGAGCAGTGCTAAAAAAAAGTTCACAGTGCTAAGTATCTTCATAAAGAAATTAGTTGAGATCCCATACTAGTGACTTAACACCATACTTGAAAACCCTGGAACAAAAAGAAGCAAACACATTCAAGATTATTAGACAGAACAATCAAACTCAGGGCTTGAATAAAATATTTTAGTCATTTCTATTCTATTGGGCTTCAATAAAAGAGAAACAAAGAAAACAATGCAAATGATCAAAGAAACAAAGATCTGGTTCTTTGAAAAAAATCAACAAGTGAAGACAAACCCTTATCCAAAGTAACTAAAAGGCAGAGAAACAATAACCAAGTTACCAAAATCAGAAATGTAAAAGGGGACATAACAACAGACACAGAGGAAATCCAAAGAATTATTAGGTCTTTCTTCAAAAACCTGTACTCTACAAAATTGAAAAATCTAAAAGAAATGTATAATTTTCTTGATAGATACTGCACTGGCCGGTTTTGTGTCAATTTGACACAAGCTGGAGTTATCACAGAGAAAGGAATTTCAGTTGAGAAAATGCCTCCATGAAATCCAGCTGTTAGGCATTTTCTCAATTAGTGATCAAGGGGGGAGTGCCCCTTGTAGGTGGTACCATCTGTGGGCTGGTGGTAGTCTTCAGCTCTATAAGAAAGCCAGCTGAGCAAGCCAGGAGAAGTAAGCCAGTAAGGAACATCCATCCCTCCATGGCCTGCTTCCTGACCTACTTGAGTTCCAGTCCTGACTTCCTTTAGTGATGAACAGCAATGTGGAAATGTAAGCTGAATAAACCCTTTCCTCCCCTTGGTCATGATGTTTGCGCAGGAATAGAAACCCTGACTAAGACAGATGCCACTTACAAAGTTAAATTGAGACCTGATAAACAATTTGAATAGACACATAATTCTTAAGGAAATAGAAGTAGTCATTAAAAGTCTCCCTACCAAAAGAATCTCAGGGCCAGATGGTTTTAGCAAAGAATTCTACCAAAGCAACACTCTTCAAATTATTCCACAAAATAAAAGCAGAAGGAACATTACCAAACTCATTTTCTGAGGCCACACTCATTCTGATACCCAAACCACACAAAGACAAAGAATATTTCAAACTAATTTTCCTTATGAACTTTGATTCAAAAATACTCAATAAAATACATGCATCCTGAATCCCAGAACACATAAAAAACATTATCCACCATAATCATGTAGGCTTCATCCCAGAGATACAGGGATGGTTCAACATATGAAAATCTGTCAGTGTAATCCATCGTATAAGCAAACTGAAAGAAAAGACTACATGATCATCTCATTAGATGCAAAAAAGAGCTTTTGGCAAAATCCAACACTCCTTCATGATAAAAGTTTTGAAGAAATCAGGGATACAAGGGACATACCTAAACATAAAAAAATCAATGTACAGCAAACCGATAGCCAACATCAAGTTAAATAAAGAAGAAAGTTAAAGCAATTCCACTAAAATCAGGGAAGAGACAAAGCTGCCCACACTCCCGCTATCTATTTAATACAGCACTTGACGTTCTAGCCAGAGCAATAAGATAACTAAAAGTGATCAAGGGGACACAATTTGGAAAGGAAGAAGTCAAAGTATTGCTATTTGCAGATGATATGATAGTATACATAAGTAACCCTAAAATTTCTACCAGGGAACTCTTACAGCTGATAAACACCTTCAACAAAGTGGCTGGATACAAATTTAACTAAAAACAACAACAACAAAAAAGAGTAGCCCTCCTATATAAAAACAAGAAACAAGCTGAGAAAGAAACCAGGGAAATACCCTTCACAGTAGCCACAAATAATATAAAATATCTTGGTGTAACTCTAACCAAGTAAATGAAAGACCTGTCTGATAAGAACTCTAGTCTTTGAAGAAAGAAACTGAAGAAGATATCAGAAGATGGAAAGATCTCACATGCTCATGGATTGATAGGATTAATATAGTAAAAATGGCCATCTTACCAAAAGCAATCTACAGACTCAATGCAATTCCCATCAAAATTCCAATACAATTCTTTACAGACCTTGAAAGAACACTACTTAACTTCATATGGAAAGGCAAAAAGTTCAGGATAGCTAAAACAATCCGGTAAAATAAACGAACTTCAGGAGGTATTACTCTCCTTTATTTCAAGCCATATTTCAGAGCAATAGTAATAAAAAACCTACATAGTATAGGCATAAAAACAGACACATTGATCAATGGAATTGAATCGAAGATCCAAAAGCAAATCCGCACCCCTATTAACACCTGATTTTTGATTAAGAAGCCAAGAATATACAATGGAAATAGAAAGCAGCTTCAACACATAGTGCTGGTCTAACTGGATGTCCGCATGCAGAAGAATGCAAACAGAACCATATCTATCACTCTGCACAAAATTCAAGTCAAAGTGCATCAAAGACCTTAATACAAACCAGATACACTGAATACAACTCTGAGATTCCACCTTACACACATCAGAATGGCTAAGATCAAAGACACAAGTGACAGCTTATGCTGGTAAGGATGTGGAGGAAGGGGAACACTTCTCCATTGATGGTTGGAGTCCAAACTTGTGCATCCACTTTGGAAATCAATATGGCACTTCCCCAGAAAATTGCAAATTGATTTACCTCACGATCCAGCTATACCACTCCTCTGCATATGCCTAAAAGATGTTCCATTCTACCACAAGGACACTTGCCCAACTGTGTCCTTAGTAGCTTTATCAGTAATAGTCAGAAACAACTTAGTTGGAAACAACCTAGATGTCCCTCAACCAAAGAATAAAGAAAATGTGGTACATTTATGCAATGGAATACTACTCAGCATTAAAAACAGAGGCACCATAAAATTTGCCAGCAAATGGATGAAACTAGAAAAGATCATCCTGAGTGAAATAATCCAAACCCAGAAATACATGGTGCCTCAAAGTAAAGGATACCCATGCTACAATCTGCAGACCCAAAGAAGCTAAGTAACAAGGAGGGCTCAAGGTGGGGGGATCGTGAATCTCACTGAGAAGGGGAAACAGAATAGACTTCATGAGTGGATTGGGAGAGTGGACTGCACAGGGATGGAAAGTGGAGATGGGAACAAGAGGAATCAGGTCTACCTTAGGACTGTGAGAGACATCTGAAACCAGGAGACATCTTTGGGACAAGCTGGAAATCTGGGCAATGAAACTCCCATGAATCAATGAGGGTGACCCTAGCTAAGACTCCTAGCAATGGGGGGTATGGACCCTGAACTGCCCACATCCTATATCCAGGGAAGGCTTCCCATGGAGGGATTAGGACATCAACCCAGTCACAAAACCTTCAACCTACAAGTTGTCTTGCCTACAAGATGTGCTGGGATAATCGTGGAGCAGAAATCTGGGGCATGGCCAACCAATGACTGGTCCAGCTTGCCATGAAAGGGAACCTGCCCCTGACATTGCCTAGAGGTTCTATAGCACAGAGATAGAACTAAACACAAATAGGAAAAAGTCAATTAAATGGTTCATAGTAATATTCTGCTATGCTCATAGATTGGCATCTATTTCAACTGTCATTAGAGAGGCTTCATCAAGCCTCTGATGGAAACAGATGCAGAGACCCACAGCCAAACATTAGGCAGAACCCAGGGAATCCTGCAGAAGTAGGGTAGGAAGGATTGTAGGAGCCAAAGACGTTAAGGACACCACAAAAAAAAAAAGAAAAAAAACCCCACAGAATCAACTAACCTGGCCCCATGGGGGCTCAAAGAAACTGAAACAACAACCAGGGAGCCTGTATGAGCCTGACCTAGGTTCTCTGCACATATGTTACTGTTGTATAGCTTGGTCTTCTTGTGGAACCCCTAATAGTGGGAGCATGAGGTATCTCTGACTATGTTGCCTGTCTTTGGAACCCTTTCCCCCTACTGGGTTCCCTTGTCTAGCCTTAACAGAAGAGGAGGTGCCTAGTCTTACTGCAATTTGATTTGCCATTGCTGGTTGATATCCATTGAGGCCAGCCACTTTCTGAAAAGAAACAGAGGGGGAGTGGATGGGAGTGGTGGTGAAAAGGGAAAGTGGAGGGGAGAGACTGGGAGGAAAGGAGGGAGGAGAACTATGGTCAGATGTAAAATAAATACAATTAAAAAAAAGAATATGCACAGAGCAGTCTTAATGAAGAGCCATACTGAGACATGCTCTGCATCAGGAATATAATCACCAACTGTGAAACTGCCCCCTTAGACAGCCATTTCCCCAACCAGAACCAGGCTCAGAAACTACTGGGAATTCCATGGCTGGGAGAAAGCTCTGACTGGGAATAAGGTGATTCTGCAGTGAGTGGACCTGTGCATGTACAGGACCCACTGTTAGGTTCCCTGGGTCTCAATCTGGGACAATGTCCGAGTAGGAGAAGTAACTTTTCTAGTAAGCTCTGACTTGGTTCTGACCACCTCTCTGCTCTCCCTGAGTGGTAAAGGGGGGTTTAGGTACATGAAGGTCCCTACTCATTGGAAAAGAAAAAATTCCCCAAAGAAAGGTATACAGAAGAGGCTAGGGGGAAAACTTTATTGGTAAAATGCTTGCCAACACATGAATTTGAGCATTTGACTTTGATCCTCCAACCCTTGTAAAAAGCTGGGTGTGGTAGCACGTCTGCAATCCCAGTGCAGGGAAAGCAGGCACAGATGGATCCCTGGGGCTTGTTGGTCAGGGACCTTAGGCTAATCAGTGAGCCTCAGACCCAGTGAGAAACCCCATCTAAGAGAAAAATCGAAGTAGATAGCTCCTGAGCAAGGACACCCAAAGTTGACCCTCCACAAATACACACATGGCCATCTTCATACTCATGAACATGCACACATACCAGTATGTGTATGACACCACACACACACATTCTCACACATGCACACGCGCACACACGCACACCGGCATACACCCACAGGACATATCCACATAATTACACAATAAGAACGGGCTTTCTACAAGTTAAATACAGAGGTGTTAACCAATCCTGTCTACGCTTTGTTCCTACAGTCTAGTTTCAAGAACAATGATAAAGTGTATTTCCCTGTTTAATTCATCTAGCTTTTGGTATTTGGTGATAGTCCCATCAGACTAATACAGCTGCCTAAACGGGCTTAGGTTCTTCTGCACTTTTCAACTCTCTCTTCTTTCCACATATCATCTTGAAATTAATTTTTTTAATATCTGTTTTCACACTGAACTACACTTAATCCAGGGAGTGGTACTATTAGGAAGCGTGGCCTTGTTGGAGGAAGTGTGTCACTGTGGGTATGGGCTGAAGACCCTCATCCTAGCTGCCTGGAAGCCAGTCTTTTCCTGTTTGCCTTCAGAACAAGATGTAGAACTCTCAGCTCCTCCTGCACCAAGCCTACCTGGGTACTGCCATGCTCCCCACCTTCATGATAATGGACAGAGTCTCTGAACCTGTAAGTTAGCCCCAATTAAATGTTGTCCTTATAAGAGTTGCCTTGGTCATGGTGTCTGTTCACTGCAGTAAAACCCTAACCAAGGCAAAAGCAGCTTGTTGCTGCTCATGCATGAGATGTGGAGAGATGAGGGGGCTCTAGGAGAAGGTCATGTGAGGACTTAGTCCTGATGAGAGCTCCTGATTCATTGTGACTGAGAAGAACACAAGCAGAGAAGTGTCTGGCCAGAGCTGCATTTTAGATACATTACTCCATGGGGAGTGTAGGCCTGGCGGCAGAAACAAAGATTAGAAGTTGTTAAGAGTCTGCGGAGAGGAACCAGAACAGAGAGCGCCTCAGAGAAGAAGGACTGGGGATGGGGTGAGGGGAGTCAAACCTGAAGGCTGATTGGACACAAGATGGAGAGGAGGGAGGAGTCCCGCTGACTGGGAGATTTGTGAATGGCAGTGCCACCAACTGAGACCAGAAGGAGACAGCAGAGAGAGGAGTTTGATATTTAGGAAGGGAAGAGGAGAGAAAAGTGAGGGGTGATGACTCAGTTCCGGACACATTGGATGAAGCATTGTAGTATACAGTAGCCTTGGCAAATGGCCACACAGCCCGAGGCTCTGAAAGCAAGGCAGTGAGGCAGTACAGACACCATCAAGCAGGTGGATTCACATGAAGATAGCACTGTACCAGGAAAGGCAACAAAAGCATTCAGGAAGGAGCTCAGGAAAGGCTGGTGTGGGCACAACTGTATACACAAGTATATATCCACATGAGATCACCCTATTTCTAAATCTGTTTTGTTTCTCTTTCACCCATACGGCCTGCCAATTTAACATATTTCTACTTGCTAAATAAGAAGTGTGCGTGTGTGTGTGTGTGTGTGTGTGTGTGTGTGTGTGTGTGTCTGCGTGCGCGCACGCATGTACTCTTTTTAGCTGCAAACAAGCTCCCTAAAGTCAGGGCAGGGATAAGACTGGTTTGAGTGTGGTTCAGAGGATATTCTCCAAAGCCCTACCTGTTTGAGCTTGGGAAGGCAATTCTTGGTCAGGGGGACTGAGAAAGGATGAAACTCATAAGCCATTCATGTAACCCACAAATCTGAAGGGACAGCCACAGACTCATGTCCCCTGCCTACAAGAGGGACCCAGATGATTAAGTAAGCTCTCAAGCCATCTCAAAGGGAACAGATAGACTCACTGGCAATGTGGAAAGGTGCTCACAGGAGAGCCGTCAGCCTGAATTTCTGACAGACCATAACAGCTTCTGTGATACCAATTAACAGCCAGAAAATACTGCCCCAAGGCTGTAACGGAGTTCTCAATAGCCTTTCTGTTTAATTTCAATTACATTTTTTTTTCCTTGAGTGTCATAAACCTGTCCAACAAGCCAGGAGCTAACTTCGCGTCTCTTAACCCACTTCACCGCTCCAAGGCAGAACCAATCTGTGACTTACTGCTACTTACATATTTCATCCACATTTTCCAGAAATCTCTGCAAGTCTCTCTCTTGATCATCAGCCATTGCAGACACAAATCTCTAAGGGAGTCAGTATAAATTATGAAATTAATAATAAAACACTAAACAGAACCGTTGGGCTTATTATCTGCCTAAGACTAAAGAGCCAAGTGATTATTATTAAGGCAGATTTGTGTTTGTAAATGTCATGAATATGAATAACAGCAGGGAGAGCCATTTTCCTCCGACTGCTGTTTAAGGCCAAGGGACAGTCATTACTTGTGACAATACTTCCGGAGAGCTGCCAGCCCTGCCTCTGCTGGGGGAAATTGCTGTACAATAATTCCTCCCAAGCTAACATCAACCACTGTGATTTAGGGATCTGACGGCAAAGGAAGCTGGGAGAGGGGCCGCCTGATCGCCAGGGCTGGGGGAGGAGTGTAGTCTCCCAACTTTGGCCATGACAGATGTGCCTAGTCAGAAGCTTGGACCAGGTAAAGCACAGGATAAGTAGGAAGATGGCTATCGTCAGGTACAGGTCCACGCTTGATTAAAACCTTTGACTCTGCCTTGTTTGGGAGGATGAAGAGAAGGTGTCAAGAGTACACTAGCATCTACTTTCTAGTACTCTACAAGGTACATTAGCTTTATTACACTCGCTTTTGAAGGTGAAGACTGCATGATAGACTCAGTGGTACCCAAAGGTTTACACACGCACCTAAAGATCACCTGAAGCTTATAAAACATAGATTTCCCCAGCTTTGGCCCACAGTGAGTCTCAGCTCCTGTAGGAGCACCCCCAGGTATGTACATTTTAAGTACACTATACTGTGGTTCTGGCTTGCAGATAGGAGGCTTAGTAGTGCAGTCAGACAGCTTCGAACTAAACTTTGCCATGCACAATTAGTCTGTGAGTCCCAGTTTCTCCATCCATGTTATGGAAATTATAATGCGAACCCAGAGGACACCACGAAACGTGGGTGGGTGATTAGTCAGGCTTCTTTATCTAGAAAACAGCCTTGGCATATGGTTCAAACAGCTAACACTCCCTAGGAATGGGATTCACATCCCGGGGGGAAGTGAATTAACTGGTGCAAGGGTACAAGGCTGGCATGAACCAGGCGCTTCATGGACGGAGACAGCCAATCTTTCCGGAACAGTACACCCAAGCCAGAAGGATCAGCAGGAACACAGAGCCAAAGCTCCCTGGCAGGGCACAGAGCAGCGGTGGAGAGTTGGGGGACGCACACCCGAGCCCCGCCCCTTCGTCTCGCACGCCCCACTGGAGGGCGGGGACAGCTATACTGTTGCCTGGCAACCTCTCCCCAACGTCCTGGCCCTGTGCTCTCAGGGTTGGTCTCAGCCTGCAGCAGGTACTCAATCATCCTCAGGGGCCCGAGTCAGGGGACTCGGTCAACTCTAAGGTCAGGCCAGGACCAGTTCCAGGATAGATCCCCAGGGCCACCCAGCTAGACTGACCTTTAGTGCCCAGGACCGGACCGGAAGTAGAAAGTGGAAGCTGAGGACAGGCTGTGACTGGTTTTCGCTGGGGAGAGGCGGGGCCTGGGAGGGCGGGGCCTCTTGTGACCCATAGAACTCGCGGCCTGGTTTGAAGCTGGGATGTCCCACCTAGAGCCAGAAGCAGGTAGGTGTTGTCTGGTCGCTAAAGCAACGCCGGTAACGCCCTTCTGCCCTGGAGCCGCGAGGGTTCTCCCAATTGATTTCATATCTTTATCCCCATAATGTAAAGGCTCCGTCCAGCGTACTTCGGTGTGAGTCCGGTTTTGTTTTAATGACCAATGTGTGGCCTCCAAAGCAGTTACTGTTTCTTTGATTATCAATTTTTCTCATTTACAAAGTGGAAGAAACGACACTTTTTCATAAAGCTATGGTTAAGGGGCCTGGATCCTAGCTACAGAAGTAAGCGATATACAAAGAACACTAGTAGGATTTAGGGTAGAATGAGCTTGGACACATCCATTCACATTCAAAATACACGCACATATCTTTAAAGAACCCCTACCCCACCCCCACCTTGAAGCAGGGTATCACTGTGTGGCCCAACCTGGGCTCACACTCCCTCTTCTCCGGCCTTAGCCTACTGAGTGCTGGAATTAGAGCTTTGTGCCACCATACCCAGCACTAGTCTGCTCTTTAAGCAAGTTTCAACGCATGCTGTACTAGGTCTTTGTGGGTGAAAGTTTGAGCCGATGACCCTAGTGACTCCTCAGCAAATCTATGGGTACTTTCACAGAAATCAGATTGACTGGTTGAGTGATAGAACTTACCAGAGGACAGAGAAGTACAGATAGACAGCTATTTTCATTATTAATTGCAAGATTCTACAATGCATAGTCTCAGATAACAGAAGAGTTATTTGAAGCCAGCGTGGGCACGGCATACACAGGCAGGCTAACTGGAGCACTTGCCAATGGAGAACAGCACAAAGGGGCAGAGCTGTCTCTTCTTATTTAAGTCCCTGCCTCAATTTCTTTTCTGCTTAAAAAAACAAAAAACAAACAAACAAAAAAACCCCACTTTTTTAAATACAATATATTTTGATCATGGTTTACCTTCTCTCAGCCCCTCCCAGATCTTCCTACCACCTCAAAAAACCAATTCTATACCTTTTCTTTTTCTTGGGGGGTGGGGGTGGGGGGAAACCAGGCAAAACCCAAACCAACCAGAATAAAACAAAACAAAACAAACAAAAACCCACAAAAACCATGAGAAACACATACAGAAGCACATGTACATGCACACACACACACATCACATCACATAAAAACACAAAATTGCAAAACAATATACAAGCAAGGGACTAGTAAGGTTAAAAAATGTCTAAACAAAGAAATATGAGACCAAAAGACTCTTCCAAAAATATTGAGCTTGTTTTGTGTTGGCCAACTACTGCTGGGCATGGCTGTCTGCCCTTAAGTGCGGAATGTCACCAGAGAAAACTAATTTTTTCCTTTTTGTGTGGAAGCCCTATGCATGCTGCTAATGCGGGAACTCAAGACAGAAGCTAAAGACTGGTGCTCCTGAGAGTTAGAAGTTACCTCATTTTTTCCCCTACTAGTAGTCACCATCCAGTTTATGTCTCCTCACATACTCAGAACACTAACCTGTTACAGAATGTCTCATGCTTCATTCTGTTCACTGCTAACGCTCCCACGTCTGTCTACCACAGAAACAGCCACAGGGATTGATTGTGGAAGTGTTCCTGTGACCGGCTCCCAGGGCAGAATAGCCTCATGCCTAAGGAAGGGAGAGTGGATGCTGTTCAGTTAGGCTTTGCAGGAAGAGCTGTTGTCAACCACTGGATTCTGGGCAAGTGTGGAGCTTCCATGTAGAGGAGGTTGAGAGGAAGGAGATGGTGTGATGTACAAAAAAGAAAAAATAACTTTAATGTAAGAGTGGTGAGTCCTGAGCTCCAAGATGTGGGTAATGTAGATCAGTCAAAGACAGAATCCACAAAAAAAGAGCATGAGGCTAGTCAGTGGTAAGACAAAGCCCAGGTAAGAGGTGATAGGAATTCTAGAGCAACTGGCCAAAGAAGGAGTAGACACATTTGCTCCAGGGACTGCCTTGAATAGTGATGCTCAGTAGCCACAGACTGTCTGGCTGGTGCTTCTTTAGGAGTCCTTTCTGTCTGATGGCTTCCATTCCTGTTGCTATGGAGCACAGATCTCTACTCCCCAGTCCTATAAGCCCATTCATTATAGAACTAGTCCCTGTTCCTTAGGACTAGAGGTTTGGCTGTGCCTTGTCTTTTTGTTTCTAGCACTTGGAGTTAAATGAGCAAACGTGCTTTCAGGAACTGTCAAGTATGCTATTCCGGATGGAGAAAGGATAAGAGAGTTGACAATTTGCATCAGGTTTCCAGGGGCTAACTGTCCTGAAGAGTAAGATTAGAGTGGTATAGTCACAAGCCACTTCTGAGGAACGAATCTTACACTTGATAGATCATTAGGGTTTTTTGTTTGTTTTGCTTTGCTTCTTTGTTTAGCTGGTCTGTTTGTTGTTTTGAGGATGCTATCTCATTCTGTGGTCCTAGCTAGACCAAAATTCACTTTGTGGCCCAGGTTGTCCTTGAGCTCAAGGCTATCCTGTTGCTTTGGGTGCTGGGATGGCAGGCATGTGCCACCAAACTCCCCTCGGATTGGTCAGAAGTCCTAAGTGACCCCAGAAAGTCGGTCACCTGGCAGAAAAGAGTCTGATTTTCTTTCCTCCAGGCACATGTAGATTTTACTTCTTTGTGGCCTGGTAACTTGATATGGCCAATGTGGTATACAGAGAAGCAATGCGAACAAGAACCTTCCAGAACCTGAGTTTTACTACACCCCACCCCACCCAGCAACTAGTCAGTAGAGGCCTGTGTGAGCATCCACAGAACCCAGTCTACCTTTGAAACATAGAAGAATGCTTTAGTCAGGGTTTCTATTCCTGAACAAACATCATGACCAAGAAGCAAGTTGAGGAGGAAAGGGTTTATTCAGCTTACACTTCCACACTGCTGTTCATCACCATAGGAAGTCAGGACTGGACCTCAGGCAGGTCAGGAAGCAGGAGCTGATGCAGAGGCCATGGAGGGATGCTGCTTACTGGCTTGCTTCCCCTGGCTTGCTCAGCTTGCTCTCTTATAGAATCCAAGACTACCAGCCCAGGGATGGCACCAACCACAATGGGCCCTCCCATCCTTGATCACTAATTGAGAAAATGCCTTACAGCTGGATTTTACGGAGGCATTTCCTCACCTGAAGCTCCTTTCTCTGTGATACCTCCAGCTTGTGTCAAATTGACTCACAAAACCAGCCAGTACAAAGAGTAAGCAATAGACCTGGCTGACAAGGGGTCAACATTTTGGATGGGTTTGTTGCCTCAGCGTAACATGCTCAGCCACTCAGACCACCTGTTCTTCATTTGATGCCATGCCAAAAACCTAAGGACCCTGTGGGTGAATCTGTGTGGATCAGGATCGCTGTTTGGTTTGAAGGGGCAATGTCTGTGTGCATGCACAGTGGCTTCCGTGTGCAGAGACTTTTGAAAGCATTAGTGAGCTGTATTTCAAGGATGATTTTACTTTTATAGAGCCTAAATCCCTTGCATGGGACTCCCATTTCGTGGTTTATGTTTTCAATAAAAATGGGGGAACATTTGTTCATCTTCCACTGTATCATAAATCTGAGACTCAGATTAATAGAAGCTATGACTTCACATTTATTCAGCTCTCTCCCCATCGTGCAAACAAGCCTAACTCCTTGCTTTTCCTCATCAATTATATTATACAAGCTTAGAAGAGATTAGAAAAAAAAATCCCCAGCCTCATGCAGAATGAAACAAACTACCTTTGCCTGTGGAGACCAACCGGTACAGACAAGCCCATCAGAATCCAGGAGCCGAACTACAGTCTGCCGGACAAAACCTTAGGCTGCAGGAGCCAGATTCAGAGAGGAAGAAGTCAGAGGGGTTTGTCCAGGTCTCCTGCCTCCCCAAGGAGAATTACTAAATCATGCTTCACTTCTTTCTCTTAACCACATGTCCCTAAAAGGAAAGAAACCGTTAAGCTAAAAATTCCTGTCCCCTGGGTTCTCCTGTACCCTTTCTATTCCAAATCTACTGTAGAGGAAGGCATATTCTTAGGATCTCAGGTTCATGTGTCTGCGGGAGAGAAGAGTATCCCTTGATATTTCTGTACTGAAGTGATGGCAACAACCACAATAGCAGTCCTGAGAAACACTTGCTGAGCTGTTGTGTGCTAGGCATATATATGACTTAATGTAAATGTTCTGTTTATTCCCATTTCTTAAGTCAAGAACATGCAGTCAAAAGGGACTGAGACTTCTCAGAGGCTGAGCAAGACCTGAGCTTTGGCCTGTGCCCTGAAAGCTATCCCACTTCACTGCCCTGACTCCCGTGTACACCCTTGTGGCAGACAATGCTGGTTTTAAACTTTCACAGCCAAGAGTTTCCACCTAAGCTTAAGCTTTCCTCCCTGGGTGTGTAAAGCAGGCTGCTCCATGCTTGTCAGAGACTGGTCTAACTTCCCCTCCTTAGGGAAGCATCCCTGACTCCATTAAGAAAGCAAGGTAAGTCCCCCAAGTGCCTTTCTTTAGAGATTTTGTCTTTCTTTCTTTTTTTTAAAATTTTTTTTTACTTTTATTTTTAAAATTTAAAATATTAAAATTTTTTAAAACCTTGGTTAAGTTTACAGCTTTGTTTTAAAAGTTTACCACTTTGTTTTATCTTTAAGCCAGTTGTATATTATATTCTTTGAACATTGTCTCTCTATTCTAGAAAAGGGCAGCAGGAGCTCCTGTGCCAGATGGGAGTCGTGCCCTATCCTGCCTGCTGTAGAGTAGCACTGCCCTCTTGTGGGCTGAGTTGGTGTGATTAGCCAGTCATGGCAGGACTGGGCTTTGGGGCGAAAGGTCAGTGCTCAGGTGTTCTTGTGCTTTTCTTGCATTTATTTAGTGCTAGCCGAGCACCTCCTGTGTGTGCATACCTGGTATCTTAGTTTGGGTTTTATTGCCATGAAGAGACACCATGACCAAGGCAACTCTTATAAAGGCAAACATTTAGCTGGGACTAGCTTACAGTTTCAGAAGTCCAGTCCATTATCATCATGGTAGGAAGCATGTCAGTGTCCAGGCAGCTAGGAGGAGGGTCTCCAAGCCTACCCGCACAGTGACACACTTCCTTCAACAAGGCCACACCTCCTAATAGTGCCACTCCCTGGGCCAAGCATATTTAAGCCAACCACACCTGGCAAGGCTCTTTGTATGGCTGCTTTGCTGAAATTGCCTCTCTGGATAGTGAACTAAAGCCAACAGTTCAGGATGTTGAGAAATTTAATGGTGATTAATTGCTTATTTGAGGTACAAGGTCGTCCATCTAAGGGTGACTGTTCACACTCAGAAAACTAAAGACACATCAACTTCATTCACTGGAATGTTCTCTTCCATTGAGGTTTGTGGGACAAAGACACTCATGGAATTGCATTCCTCCGTGGTCACACACAGTCCTGATGTGGGTCCCCTTTCAGTTGCCATGGACGATTGAAGACAGGTGTTGCCAGTGAGCAGTGTCTCTTGACTTTGTGTAAGAAGTGTGTTATTACATTAGAAGCACGTGGCAGAAACTTTACCCCTGTGTCGTTAGTTAGATCCAGATGCCTCTCCTCTCTGGTCAGTCTTTTGTCTTCGAGTTTCTGCAGTGCTGTCATCTTGCTTACATATGGTCTTAAGTTACTTAGCCCAGCATCATGTCACCACCCCAGACACTGCCACATTCTGAGAATCCCTTTCTAGGGGCTCAAACATGACACTCTCAGGAGATGCTTTCCCATCCCAACAGGCAACAGCAGAGGCCCTCCGGGATACTTACATATACACTTGCCTCAGATAAGTGTGTATTTTCTAACCACGTTGTTTTCATAATTATTATTCATTATCCTACTATTTTTAAGCCAGTTTGCTCTGCCGTGAAACACGCTCCTGCTCGTTAGCGCATCGAGGCAGACGTTCTTCTCTGTGTGGTTCCCACACTTATTCCAGTCGCGCAGCCACACCAACTCAGATCTTTAGTTCCCTTTACTCTTAGCTGGAGTTTGCTCTCCTCCATTGTTAAAACTTCCAAATTGCTCCTCGGTGATTCATGAAAGTCGGAGCTGTTGGCATTCTGACTGGCAACCCTTGAGAACACCAGGGTCCTCGTTACCGCTGAGGTTCAGACGGTGAATGGTCTGAAAGTGCACCCGGGATAAATGGACTGTTCTGCGTGGGCTTCACACTTAGACTGAAACCCCCTGTTTCCCCCCCGCACAGGTGCTTTCCAGATCTCTCTAGAAGTGTCAACAGAAAACAGCATGTTCTCCCACACGTACAGCCCTGAACCATCTATGCCATTGGGGCCTTTAAACCAGGGCTTCTTAACCTAGGGTCTGAAAGTCTATAGATACAGTTGAGGGTCTCTGAGCTTGATTATAGTTATGGATGATAAAGTTGTCAAAATTTACATTCTTTTAACAATATAACGACTGCTTAAGGTTTTTTCAAGCACATCACCGAAGCACAGCACTTACCTTATAGTTAATGTCAGTAACAGCCCACTGCACAGCCATGACGTCACTTAAGCACAGCAGCAGGCAGTGGTCTGCCTCACAGTGCCATTAGTGTGGCTCACAGTGGTCATTAGGCAAGCTGCTAGAACTTACATTTTAATGTGCTAATTAAGAAATCTGTGTTATTATGCTGCAAATTCCATTTAAAAATAAAGTAAATCAGCATGAATACTTCCCTATTAATTCCAGCTATTTTATTTTTAATTGAATATATTAAATTAAAAATATATTTCTGAGAAGAGGTATACACACACACACTCACACACATATACATGCACATGCACACACATATCACTTGACATTTAGAGGGTCAAAGCAGAAACACTGTTTAGGATGCCTCTCTTTGAATTACAGGTGAATTCTGAATAATAAATGTGTGTTTACTCGCTCTTAGGGTAGAGCCTGGTACCCTTCCTCTTGGAGTTTATTGGCCTATACTATCACAATATTTGATTGTGGAAAGTAAAGAAAGGTGAGCAGTAACTTGATAGGGAGGAGACTTGGCTCATACTAGGTTTGCAAGGAGCTGAAGTTAGTAACACCAGCAGTCAGCTGCTTGATACATCACACAGCTGTGAGAAAGGCCCATCAGTTCTAGAACATTCCTCTCTAGAATCTAACTCTGGTCCAATTCTGGAGGAATAAAATATAAGACCAAAAAGAAGGTCATTGTATAGATCTCTGACCAATGTCATCACAGATGTCAAATTCATCAAAAGCAAGAAAAACCCTGAGAAACGAGGGCTAGTGCAATGTGATGCCATGCTGACATCACTGGTGGACAAGCTGGTGACTGTCCCACAAGACCTAGAGTTTATAGTATCAGTATGGCAGCAAGACAGTTTTCTGCTTTTCAAAAACCTTCCCTGGTTTGTGTGAGCAGTACAAAGATCAGGATGACCTGATAGAAAACTGCTCTGTTATTGAAATGTCTAAGTCTATTCCAAAATTAAAGTTTGAGGGGGAAAAAGGAGCCCTCAAGCTTCTGGTCCTAAACTAGTATCTCTCACAATTTTGACTTGTTCATTCACCCTTCACTCATTCAACAATTCATTAATCAGCTCTGGGGTGCATAGGAGACTGGGCAGCAGGGAGAAAACCGTGCCGAGAAGATCTGAGAATGATGGGCTCAACGGGACTATGATCTTCTGTGCAAACCTGGAAGGGGTGGTGTTAGAATGTTAGGGCAAAGAAAATGGAGGCTTGTGAGGAATCACTTCCTGGACCATAGACAGCCATCTTTTCCTATATCCTCAAGTTGTAGGAGTAGGGGAACTCTCCTGGCTCATTCTCATGACTGACTTACCAGCCAAATGACTCACCTCCAAATGGGAACTAGGATCCCAACACAAGAGCTGCCTGTAGCACACGGGGATCAGAGTACTGCACTGAACGACTGTATCCCTTGACCTTGATAATTCTGTATTTATCTGTTGCAACAACCTATTTCTACATTTCTAAGGAGAGGGGAATTCATTGAGTTAGTTTGGTTTTAAATACACCTTCTCAAGCACACTGACTTTAGTGGAAAAAGTGCAGAGACTATTGGTTCTAGAGATTTCTCAGACCAGGCAGATCCCTGGGGCTCAAGGCTGAGTCAGGCTTGCCTTACATCCCACCTGTTGCTCTTAGCACATGGAAACTCAATACTTCTCTTTCTATGGGTTAAAATAATTTCTTTTATATTAGAAGTTTCTGTAATAATCCTAGCTGTGTGGGGCTAAGGAGATGGCCCAGTAGTTAGGGGCAGGCCCTTGCTGCTTTGGCAAAGACCTGGGTTCAGTTCCAGCACCTACATGGTGGCTCACAGTTTCTTATAACTCCAGTTCCAGAGGATCTAATACCCTTTTCTGACCTCCTTGGGCATCGCATGATCGTGGTACACAGACATGCATGCAGACAGACATTCATATACATAAATTAACCTCCCTCCACAAACCCAAGAGTAGAAGTGCATCCTCAAGAGAAATAGAAAGCTTACTAAGAGAAGGAATAGAAAGGATCCAGGCGGGCACACACCCACAGTTCCAGAGACTGGAAGGAGAGGTAGAGATGCCAAAATTGAGGGCAACCCAAGCTGAGTAGTGAGTTCGAGACCATCTAGCGTTATAAAACAACACCAAAGAAAAATTAACAGAGAGAGGGGGGAGGTGAAGGGGAAGGAGAGGTGGAGCGAAAAGGAAGAAGAGAGCAAGGGAATGGGACTGTGAAAGAAAAGGGGGGAGGAGGGAGGAAGAGGGGAGGAGGAGGAGAGAGGGAGGCCAGAAAGGAAGGCAAGAGAAACAGACATCACCTGGTGATTTTGTGAATTTGTCCACTACAGACTTTTTGTGGAAACTGCAATGACATTTGAAGTGGCAGGTGCCCTGGAAGCCCTGACAGGAATTACTGTAGAAATAATACATTCTTACTCCATGAAAGTGTGTGCTCTTTTATACCGGACTAAATCAATGCAGGATAGCATTACCACTTTTGGAATCATCAAAATACACAGATTAGTGGAGAAGGAGGGGCTAGGGAAGAGAAGGCAATGAGGAAAGGCACAAGGGTGAAGAATTTTCAGGCTTCTGGCAAGCAAGACAATGGCTTTCCCCCTTGTGCCAAAATTGCAGGGCAGCCCTTGTATTCCTGTGATTCTCATCATAGCCACTAGATGGCAGTCTCAGTCTGCTCTGTGTGCTTCCCAGTCAGGCCCCAGCACTGGAAATGGTAGCTGAGATTTCCCCACGGAGCCTTAGCCTCTTGGAGCCTCATGGCTGGGACTGGCTGTATTTTGAGCACAGAGGAGCTCACTGGGTAGATCATTGCCTATAACGGACTTCAGCAGTGTGTCAGGGTTGTAGAGTTTGGCAAATCTGCAGTTTGTAGCAACGCAAAGAGATTGGGTGTGTCTTTATTGTCTAGCCTCAGTGGGAAACACTAGTGGACACTTGCTATATTCTGGCTGTCCAGAAGTTTTTGAACAACTCTAGTTAGTCTTGACCAAAAGGTGGCTTTGCTGGACCTTTCATAAGGGTAGGGCTGGGGCTGGGGCTGGGGCTGGGGCTGGGGCTGGGGCTGGGGCTGGGGCTGGGCCTGGGGCTGGGGCTGGGGCTGGGGCTGGGGCTGGGGCTGGGGCTGGGGGAATAGTTGTTTGAAAGCATTAATGGAAGCCCGAGAAGCCTCTACTTTTGGGAAGCTGATGGTAAACACATTCTCCAGGCCTGGAGAATATTCCCTCCCACAACCAGGCCATCCCACCAGTATTCACTTAATATACTCCTTGTTTAGCATAACCAGCCCAAATCCACATGGACTGCTCTAAGCTAAAATCCATTGAGCAAAACAGATGTGCAAGCCCCATCCCTCTCTGCATCTGGAGCAATTCTATGTAGCAGGGGTCCTCGTGTCATGGTTGAAGTAAACATGTTCAGCAAGGAAAAGTACTTGTCTGTGATCACACAGGTGGGCAGTAGCACAGCCAAGACTCCAGTGAGAGCTGTGTTGCTCTGCAGCCCACAGCCATCAAAGTCTGTCAAGACAAGGAGAGACCCCGCTCACCGCTCATTACCCAACACAGTGCCAACAGATAAACAAAGCTTGTGGCTTCTCTGGGGTTAAGTGCTGACTAAATGGCTAATTCTGTTCTTCAGGCCCCTCAGTGTCACACCCCCTGCTCACTCCAGCCTCCTTGTGCATCCTGACCTTTACCAATGACCATTTGGAATTGAGTTCACTTCCAGGACTTTGGCAGGTAACCTTGAACAATGGCTGCTGTTATGTTGGCATTTGCTTTCTTGGATTTCGGTTTCTAGACTGCAGTGGTAGCTCAGACTAGATACTTTTAAAGGATTCTAGAATCAGAATAAAGCCTTCAGCCTATAATGGGCCAACCTCTTCCCAATTTTGAGTGGTTGTCACCGTCCTCTGCTTAGAGACACTGTGTTCTCTCTTACAGTCATGCTGACTGCTGGTTTGTGCTCAAAGTTCGGTCTTGGGCTGGTGACATTACTGAAAGGTGATTGATCATGCTAACACCATCAATGGTTTAATTAATTTAATAAAGTAATTAATTTGCAAAGCACAGCAGTAAGAATTAGAAGTCATGTAATGAGTGAACAGTTTGCTACTACAGAATTACTTTTTTGCCTGGAGAAGATTGGACTGTTCCCATTCCATTCTGTACTCCAGCAGAATGATCATCTTAATTTTTTCACACATGCAAAAAGAATACTGAAAAATTCTAAAGCCTTTGTGATATCAGTGCTTCTGATGAATCAGTGTGCCTTTGGTGCAACTCCAGGCTATTTGTCTAGGTAGACTATAATTGCTAAGAACACTTTGAATACTTTGAGACTGATAACTGGATATTAATGTAGGAACAGGAGCGCAAAGTCTATGTGGTCTATTTTCTTCTGAATTAAACTCCACTTGTGTATTTCAGACCATAGACTGGAAAATAAAGCTGTTCAGCCACTTCGTACCCTCTCAAAATAACTAAGCAATAGGCCAGGTGTTTCCAATGACATTTTGCTGGGATCTGGCCAGTCATTCATGAAGCCAGCAACTATGAAGCCCCCGCTTGGAGGCAGATGCTGTGTACAGAGGTAGTGGGTCAAATCTGAGAACAAGATGGATTCAGAACCTGCCCTGGGGGAGTTTGGAGTTCAGTAGGAAAGAGATACATTAAGTTATGCATGAAACACATAGGGTCTTAGGATGGCCCCAGAAGGTGTGCTAAAGGGGTTTTAGATCATCCATTTGGCACCAGACACTGTGCCAGAGACAAACCTTGGTGCCTTCTTGGCCTACGTGCAACCTCACTGGACAATGGGGTCTTGGGACTGCTTGAAGATTTGTCTTAGTTAGAGTTTCCATCACTGTGATGAAACATCATGACCAAAAAAGCAAGTTGGGGAGCAAAGGATTTATTTGGCTTATACTTCCAAATCACAGTCCATCATGGGAGGAAGTCAGGACAGGAACTCAAGCAAGACTGGAACCTGGTGGTAAGAGCTGATGGAAGGGTGTGGCTTATTGGCTTGCTCCCATGGCTTTTCTCAGCCTTTCATATAGAACCCAGGACCACTAGCCCAGGGATGGCACCACCCACAATGGGCTGGGCCCTCTCCTATTGTTCACTAATTGAGAAAATGCCTTACAGCTGGATCTCATGGAGGCATTTTTTTTAACTGAGGTTCCTTCCTCTTTGATGACTCTAACTCGTGTCAAGTTGACACACAAAACTAGCCAGTACGAAGATGCTTGTGGTAGGAAGCCAGTAGCTGGGGGAGCAGCAGCTACATACAACTGCAAAGAAGCATCTTGATATTTTTAGCAGCCAGATAACATCAGACTGGAAGGTGCCAGTGCATAGCCGGAGCAGAACCTGGATTAGGTGACAGGGTGGGCTTGCATGATAGAAAGATACTTAAACTGAAAGCTTGGAGTAGAGTCCAGAACCTGTGTATCTATGGGATATGTATCACAGAGAGATCTATGGGATGTCTGTGGCACAGGAAAAAGCAAGTAGGCATATAAGACCCGAGATTAGGGGTGAAGGCACAGTCAAATGCAATCATTGCTGACACAGGGTGTGAGGGAGAAGAGAGTGTGACAGATACAAGCTTGGAGAGCACAGTTTCATTTCATTAAAATCAACCCTGACAAAAACAACTTAGGGAAGAAAGGATTTATTTTGGCCCCAATTACAGTCCATCATTGCCGGAAGTCAAGGCCAGAACTTGAAGCAACTGGTCCACAGTCAGGAGCAGAGAGAAAATGACACACACATGAACACATATGTGCTCAGCCTGATTTCTTCTTCAGCCCACGAAAGCCCAGATTCAGGCTGGGCTTTCTCACCTCACTCAACACAATTAAGAAAAACGCCGAATTCTCATAGGCCAATGTAATCCTGATGATTCTTCATTGGGATTCTCTTCCCAAGGTGAGTCTAGATTGTGACAAGTGAACAATTAAAATTAACTATCACAGAGAGGCAGCCTATGTCCTGTCAGCAAACATTAGAGAGGGTTGACCCTGGGTGGGACACAGGCCTTTTAATCCAGGACTCAGGAGACCGAAGCAGGGGGATGAGCTTAAGTCCAGCTTGGGCTACAGATTAAGATCTTGTATAGATAGATAGATAGATAGATAGATAGATAAGAAAGTTGAAGTGTGGAATCTTAGTTTGATGGAGATTGAATTTCGACAACTGTGTGGAATAGCTGGTTGGAGCAGAAATTCAATGAAATATTAATAAACCTCAGTTCATATTCAGTTGAGAGTCTTCTCCACCTTACAAGATTGAAGGACAGAGCCAGCAGAGAAGAGTTCCCGGCCAATGGTGTCCTTTATCTATGGGGACTGCATTCATAGTCTAAACCTCAGATCTCCTCCCTGGCGTCCACTGGTGTTTTAGACGTAAAGTTTCTGAACCTGGCACCCCAGCCTGCCCCGCCTTTACTCCTTTTACAAAGTAAATGGCAACACCACCCATCCTTAAATGGTCAGCGCCTTCAGTTAGAAGTTACCCTTGATGCCTTGCTGCAGACTCACGTCCAGTGCATTATCCAGCGTGTGTGGCTTTGCTCTTGGCATATAACTGAAATCTAGCCAGTGTCTACATCCTTTCCTCTAGAACCCCTCATTCCATCTGTATTTTTATCCCCATTATCTTCTACTGCCTTGCGAAGTCTATTACCCACCCAGCAGTCAGTGATCGTTTACAAAACTCAAGTCAGGTCAAACATGCTTAAGCATATCTATCTTAAGGAAGATGCAAACATCTAACCAATGTCTGTGGACCGCCGTCTGGCTCCTGGTGACCTCCGGCTTCCTGTCTTTTTATTCCCCACCTCAGGTCATCAGTTGCTGTCCGATCTCACCGCAGTGGCCATCTTGCTTCTCTTCAAAGATGGCAACTAGGTCCCCAGGGCAGGCCTTTTGTATGTTCTGTTTCCTCTGTCTGAGACACTGTCTTTTAAATGACTGCATAGTGGTTGTCTTCTCTTCCTTCAGGCCAGTCCTGCTGTCCTGAATAAAACAGCGACCTTTTGCAGCCTCTCAACTCCAGGTTTGTTGTAATCTGTAGAACTGATCCCTTACTTCGCAAAATAACAGGTTAAATAATGCTATCATAACAAGTCCTCACATTAAGTAGATTACAATGTAGAGCTCATGCAGCTTTTGCTGGTTCCCGAGAGCCAATTGTTTAATTTTTAGGAAATTTGTGAACCAGTTGTTATATGTAGCCCTGTTTTTTAAACAAGCTAAACGAAATAAATGTATAATTACCTATATATTTCTTCTTAATTTTTACTACTATTAAATTATTACTGTTGCATATTACTGTAATCTACACCCTTACATGTATTGAGGGCTGCTGTATCTGTATGAAGGAAATACCGCATAGTGACAGTGTTCAGTGCAGCTTTACCTAACTCGGGACTAGTAATGGTGCATCGGCCATCTTGAGAGTGTTTGCACATTGTTAAAGTCAGTAAGAGCCACAAATTAGTTGTGTGTGTGTATGTGTGTGTGTGTGTGTGTGTGTGCTTAAAGTGATGGAGTAAATATTTACAATACACATTAAGTTTTAAAGTAGGGAATTGAAATGTGAATAACACACACACACAGACACACACACACACACACACCACACATGCCCACTCACACTTGGGATAGTAGCCAAAAATGCACACCACATTCAGAACTGATCTCAAACCAGTGACGTCATTCACATTACAGATACAGGAGTGGCATCCTGAAATTTATCTTTTCTGTTTCACTTTCCCTTGATTAAAAAAGTATGACAGTTGGTTTGAGCTGTCAGCTCCATGAACAAAGAGGAACCTAGGGTTGATGGAGTACACCTGTGTGTCTAGTGAGGCTTTTCCAGAGAGGGTTGGCAGACTGGACAGTGACTGCTAGGAAAAGGCCCAGCCTGACAGGGGAAGGGTCCTGAGTGGCAAACTGCTGGAAAGAAGTATAAAGAACAAGGAGGGCATAGGCAGACCAGCAGGTCTCTGTCTTCGCTGAGTGACTGAGTGTCCTGCTGCTGCCTGCTGCCACCAGATTCCAGCTTCTGTGGCTTTCACTGTGAACTCAACACTTCTTCAGGGACCTTTCAGGCTTTTGGCATAGGATTGGAATAGCCCAGCATTCTGTTTCCTCAACTGCACTTCTGGTTCTCTCCTCCTCCAGTGTGCAGGTGGATTTTGTGAAGTCTACCCAGTTCCTATTGTGTCAGCCAATCCAATAAACCCTGTGTGAGAGAAAGGGAGGGAGGGGGAAGGAGAGGAAGGGAGAGATGGAAGGAGTGGGGAGGGAGGGAAGGAGAGAGACATTCTATTGGTTCCGTTTTTCTAGAGAACCCTTTCTAATACAAGTGAACAAATCAATCAGTATTCAGATTGGAAATACACCCATTAGTGAATTAGAACCATAGGCTGACTGTAGATATAGAATGTCAACACAAATGAATCAAAGAATTCTCAGGGTGTCAGCAATTTCTACACAGTATTTGCCACATAATTATATTAGCAGAATTGATATTACACATCTGAACATATCCTCCTGCCCAGATCTGTTCTCACTATCTGTGGGCCTTTGCCACAGACTTCTGCGTACATTTCACCAAAGGAAGTCACACAGTCATACCTGGTGAAGCGAGCAGAGAAGTACAAGGCCACCATGTGCCTGAAAGAAGGGAAGTAGAGCGATAGTGTATGTAATTCTGACAACCACTCCATTAGGTGTGCATGTGTGTGTGAGTGAGCATGTGTGTGCATATGTGTGTATGTGTGAATGTGTGGTGTGTGTGTGGTATGTGTGTATGTGTATGTGTGTGGTGTGTGTGTGTGTGTGTGTGGTGTGTGTGTATGTATGAATGTGTGGTGTGTGTGTGTGTGTGTGTATGTGTGTGGTGTGTGTGTATGTGTGAATGTGTGAATGTGTGGTGTGTGTGTGTGTATGTGTGTGGTGTGTGTGTGTGTGTGGTGTGTGTGTGGTGTGTGTGTATGTGTATGTGTGTGGTGTGTGTGTATGTGTGTGTATGTGTCAATGTGTGGTGTGTGTGTGGTATGTGTGTGTATGTGTCAATGTGGGGTGTGTGTGTGTGTGTGGTGTGTGTGTGGTGTGTGTGTGTGTGTGTGTGGTGTGTGTGTGTGTGTGTATGTGTGGTGTGTCTGTGTGTGTCTGTGTGTGATGTTGTGTACGTGCTTGTGTGTGTGTGTTATGTGTGTATGTTTGTGTGTGTGTGTGTATGTGTGAATGTGTGGTGTGTGTGTGTGTGTATGTGTATGTGTGTGTATGTGTGTGTATGTGTCAATGTGTGGTGTGTGTGAATGCGTGGTGTGTGTGTGAATATGTGGTGTGTGTTTAGGTGGTATGTATGTATGTGTGTGTGCATATGTGTGTGAGGTGTGTGTATGTATGTGTGTATGTGTGTGTGCATGTGTGTGTGAATGTTTGTGGTGTGTGTTTGCATGTGTGTGAATGTGTGGTGTGTCTGTGTGT